>QKWP01001038.1:133615-172343 GCA_003550325.1 Gigaspora rosea
GTCCTATCGGACGATTACGGGAAATTAAGGTCTCCATCGGGTGACACCGGATGAAAATAATTATTGGAATAAATTTTTTGCCACACTTAGAATTCATTCAATTATTAACGTTGTGAGAAAAAATAGATGTCAAAAATCGAACAATTGACACAATTGGGATCTAAAAAAAAAAAAAAAAAAATTTTTTTTGAAAAAATTGAAAAAATGGGACGGCGGGTAATGCAAAACGAAAAATCAACTTTGCGTGGCCTTATATATACTGACATGTGAGTCATAAACGATTATAATCACATGATATACCTTGATTCATATCGGCTTCGTGTATTTCATTAATTTCATCACTAAGATCCAATATAGCTCTTTCGATTCTTTCACTTTCAGATTGAAATGTTTCACGCATTCTATTAACATTATTATTAAGATTCGTTATAGTTCTTTCGATTCTTTCATTTTCTTTTTGGGATGTTTCACGTATTCTATTGACGTTATTACTAAGATTCGTTATAGTTCTTTCGATTCTTTCGTTTTCAGTTTGAGATGTTTCACGTATTCAATTAACATTGTTATTAAAATCCGCTATATTTCTTTCGATCCTTTCATTTTCAATTTGGGTCGTTTCATATATTCTATTTATGTTGTTACTAAGATTCAATATATTTCTTTCGATACTTTCGCTTTCAGCCTGTGATATTTGACGTATCCTATTAATATTGTTACTAAGATCCGCTATAGTTCTTTCAATTCTTTCATTTTCAATTGGGATGTTTCACGTATTCTATTAATGTCGTTACGTAAATTATTACTAAGAGCCAGTATCTTTTCAATTTTTTGGGATGTTGAACTGATTTTGTGCCAAAGAATAAATAGGCATGCAAAGACAAAATAGAAATACTTTATATTTTCAGATAAATCAATTTGGATCATATCAAGTTTTAAGTTTAATTGACGAAGTCTATCGTAAATTAATGCTTAATAGCGCGAACGAGTGTATGCTGAAGTTAGGAAACATTTTATTTTATTTGTAAAAAGTATTTGATTATGTTTATGTTTGAATATTTTGATTAATTGTTCTGCCTCTGTAAATAAAATTTCAAGCGAGAAGATAAGATATCACCTTTTTATAGGCACCGTTTGCATATAAAATATTGTCATACGCTTATATATACATATTACGTTCAGAAATTCTGTTGTAGAATCCGAGATGGTAAGCCACAATGGACAATGATAGTATTGGCGCATATTCGTGTTACAAGATTAAATATTCGAATCATCTTTGATTAGGATTGTTGTTTGCTTTTTGTATATAAAAGGAAATTGTACCTGGGAATCCGGAAAACGTTTACAGATTGGTGCGCCATAATAGAGTCTAGACACTTTTGCAGTAACGTGACATGGCACAAGAGATGGCATTTTATAATAAAATGCGCATGACGCATTAATGCGCATGATACTGTTGCATCTAAAGTAGCCCCTATCTAAAGTAGCGCCTGACTAACTAAAATTAGATATATAAAGTTGCTACTTTAGACAGGGGCCACTTTAGATGTAACAGCATGATAAAATATTTTTTTAAATTTAATCTTTATTATCGAAATATATCTAAATAAAGATAGATTATTTTGCTTACATATATATAAATTTTTACCAATTAGCTGATCATAATTTATTGTCACTTATCTTATATGAGTAAACCATAAATGTAAATTTAATAGGTAAGACATATTCAAAACTTAAGATTTAATATTCTTAGCTAATTTAAATTTTCATAATCTTGCTGCTTTTATATTTTATTTACTATTAAACTGATTCTGTCAATTGATGATTTACGAAACTATATAAATTAATCTAATAACCCTGTTTCTGCTATATATATCTAATATTTATAATATTTTAAACCAAATTGCTGCTAATGCAAATTTTATTTACAACATATATCAATCTGGAGAGGCTTGATAGTAGTTTTTTTTTAATTTTCTTATTTTTTAAATTTTAAATTTTTTAACTTTAAATTTTTTAAAATTTTTTTTAATGTTTTAATTTTAAATTTTTTTCTAAATTAATTTTGTTAATTTTTTAATTTTAAATTAATTTTTTAATTTTAATTTTTTTTTAAATAAATTTTTTAATTTTTTTATTTTTAATTTTTTTAAACTTTTTTTTCTTATTTTTAATTTTTTAATTTTTTAATTTTAATTTTTTATTAATTTTTTAATTTTAAATTTTTTTTAAATTATTTTTTTAAGAAAATTTCTAAATTTACACATGTGTTTACACATGTGTATTAATTTGTAAATCCAAAAATGCCAATTAAAGAAAGAATTAAACCCCTTGCTTATAATTAGGGTAAAAGTGAGGTTTGGGATTGGGGAAAGGCATAGTTTATACCAAAATTTTGCAAGAAATTTTTTTTGCTAGAAGCCAAAAGATGGTTTTATATCAAAATTTGAGAAATAACAATACCCTGTATGTACATACTAGTGTACAAATATCAATTCACTTTTTTTAATTTTTTAATTTTAAATTTTTTTAAATTCTTTTAATTAATTTTTTAATTTTGTATTTTTTAAATTTATTTTTTTAATTTTTTTTAAATTTTTTTCGAGATTACTAAATGCACCACTGGTGTTCAACACCACAATGATTTATACCAATCAAATTTTTAAATGCAGTGTAACCAGTGTTGGGCTTGCTTATAAGTCCAGTAAAATTGAACTGGAACTGGACTTATAAATAGTCCACTGGACTTATAAGTCCAGTAGTCCAGTTTATAAGTTCAGTAAAGCGGACTTTTGGTCCAGAGCCCAACACTGAGTGTGTAACATAAAATTTTGTTGTTTTGGTATTTTTTTTTAAAAAATACCTTCTAACTCAAAATTTTATCTATAAAACCACCTTTTTTTTAAAAAAAACCACCACTTGTGAAATTTTACTATATACTATGCCTCACCCTAACCCTAACTATTAATTCTAACTTAATATTTATTAGTTTTAACTTTTGTTTATTTTTTTTTGTTTATTTTTTGATATTGATCTTCATACTGGTGTTAAACACCAGTGGTGCATTTTAACTATAGATGCTGGTGAAATTAAACTATTTCACTAGGTGAAATGGTGAATACTTTCACCAGAATTACACCAAAATTTTATTTTGGTGAATTGGTGAAATTGGTGAAATTGGTGAATTGTTGAATTGGTAAAACGGTGAATTGAATTGGTGAAATAGTGAAATGGTGAAACAGTGAATTAGTGAAATGGTGAAATAGTGAATTTGCTCAGTTCTATAAACAGTTAATAGTTCTGACCTCAAAGTGTGCCTGTAAAAACATAAAATGTAAAAACTTGATCAAAAACCTAACCGAATTCCAGGCTAAAATAATTCCAGACTCTGGAAATTCACCATTTCACCATTCCGCTGTTTCACCATTCCACCAATTCACCAATTCACCAATTATACCAATTACGCCAATTCACCAGTTACCCCAGTTTCACCATTACCAATTGGTGATTGGTGAAATAGTGAAATCATTTCACCACTCTGATTTAATTTCACCAGCATCTATAATTTTAACAATCTTGTTTTTTTTAATTAACTTTTTAATTTTAAATTTTTTTAAATTTATTTTTTTAATTTTTTAATTTAAATTTTGGGTTAATATATATGTACCCAAAGGTACATATACCTGCACCTGTAGATCGCTACCAAAATTCAAGATCAGGTGTAATATTACATGATCAAAAAAATTCAAAACAAACGTTTGTTTTGACAAAAATTGCTTATTTTGCAAGAAATTGCATACTAAACAACCTTTTGTGCATTAATAAAAAGGTTTCATTGAGTGATTTTACTATATAACAGCCTAAACCCAAACTCTAACATAATTCTCACCATAACTCTAACCTAATATAAACAATATCAGTGTAACCGGCAATTCTTTACATTTTTGTACGCAGAAAAAGAGTAAGTTAAGTTTTTATTAAATTGTTGTTCTGTCTTTTTATATCTATCTACCTTTTACTAATTGCATTACTTAATTACATTGTTATGCGAATTACTAATTAATTCGCTTACGATAATCCCTACATAATCGCCCCTTGCATAAATATCGATCATTGTGGTATGATCACGATCAAAGATCGTAATCATATGACTATAGCCCGATAAGTATTCTATTCTTCTTTTTGCATTACTTACTTTAATTACATATTGATTATTACATTATTAACATATAGGTTACGGTTACGGTTACGCACCGCTCTATGCATATCGGCCTACCTACACAATATTGTTAGGCCAATTGCTTGTGCACAAACTTAACCTGTTACAATCAGAATTACTATTTTTGTATATAATAACATATGACCGAAATAATGGATACAAAAAATTTATTGTACCCTATGGGTATATTTATACTAATTCTTAAATTTTTTAAATTTTTTTTAATTTTTTAATTTTAAATTTCCTATAGAGTACATTAAATTTTTTGTACCATTAATTTTCATTATATGATATTATATACAAAAATAGTAATACTAATATTGTCATGTTAGGTTAGTATTAGAATAAGAACTATGTTAATATAGTAAAATCATTCAAGAAAATCTTTTTATTAATGTACAGAGTTGGTTTAGTATGCAATTTTTTGCCAAATAAGCAATTTTTGTTAAAACAAATGTTTGTTTTGAATTTTTCTGATTGTATAATATTACACTTGATCTTAAATTTTGGTAGTGATCTATATATAAATCACATAATATAGGTATATGTATCTTCATATATATGTATATTAACTCTTTTTTTTAAAAATTTTATTTTTTAATTTTTAATTTTTATTTTGATTATAAAAATATTTTTACTTTTGTTTCTATTTGCAAATAATTTTCTAAAAATTTATTATCTAGAAATATTATCTACAGATAAATAAGAATTTCTTTCTTTTGGATTTTTATTATTATTTTTAAAATATTTTAAATTATTATTTAAATTATAATTAAATTATTGTTGCAGCTGATGCTAAAATTAGCTTATACTAAAATTTGTAGCCTTGATTTGAAAATATAAATCCTGCTTAAATCTATATACTCTTTAAATATTAAATCTACTCCATACCTTGCACTAATCTTATAGAGCAAAAGCAAAAAAAATATATTTCAGAAAATTTAAAATTTCATATCAAAATATATCTAAATTTTTGCATTAGTCAATTTTAGCATTAGCCATGACAATTATTAGTAAAGTTATAGCAAAATGCTACTACTTTCATGTTATAGCAATAGTTACAACTAGTGCTTTAAATAAAGTTAGGTTAACCTGAAACATTACCCAAATTTGGATTGGGTTAAGTTCAGATTAGAAAATTTTAATCCAAAAGTTTCAGGTCAGGTTCAAATCAGGTTTAAATATGAATTAATTTGACCTAACCCAACACTTTCTAATTTAAAAATTTTTATATAGTTTAATCTTTTTTTTTAGAATATAATTTGAGAATTATCATTCATTACTATAGCAATTAGTATTGTCACAGAACAGCTCTAGACAATTTGTGAACAATTGTAAACAATTGTGACCAAAATAATAAATCTAGATTGCTTAAAATTTTATTAAGACAACCTTTTTTTTTCTTTTCAGAAAAATATTTAGAACTAAAAAAAATATATAATCATATCTTAAACTAATTTATTAAATTTTGTAGTCAAAATATTCTTTGAATAGTTTAAACACTATGAATATTTGGACATGGACATGGGTAAAAAAAGTTTTGGACATAGTAGATATGACAACACTAATGGCAATGTATCACTACTTCTAATTAACCAATCAGGATGCGGGATCAGATATAATATAAAATGAAGTAAAACAAATTTTTTTAAAAATTGCTTCTGTCTTAAAATTTTGACAATAAAACTATACTTTTTTCTTAACAACAAATATTTCTTGTAAATTTTGAATTAGAAGAAACTCTTAGGCCTAAGTACCAGAAAGTAAGTTTTCAAATTTTACTTCAGGTTAGAAACTGGTTAATCAAAAAAGCTTAAAAAATTTGCTATATATCCAATATATATTTTGTAATTCTGTTTTTTTTTTTTTAGAAAATATAAGTTTAGGTTTTTTTGCTTTTTTTTTAAAGAACATAGAATAGTTTTTTTTTTTAGAGAATATGAGGCCGAGTATTTTTTTTTAAAAAATAGAAGGTCAATTTTTTTTTTAAAAAAATGTATTTCAAAAAAAGTTAAAGTAGAAAAAAAGTTAAATTCAATATGATATTTAAATGGATTTTGATAAATTTAGCAAGTTGCGACATTGCAGATTAATATTTAAAAAATTAAAATGATTATTAGTTAGGGTTAGGGTCTGAACTAGTATTAATATTAGGTTAGAAAGTGCATATATATGCAAAATTAAGCACTAAAAACTTTTAATTAGAAGCCCAAGACTAGTTTACATAATAAAATTTCAAGCTATTTAAAAGGTTTGATTTTTTTTGTAATTTTTCCTAATTTTTCATTTATTTTGTTATACAAGATCCTGTGATCTAATTGGCCAATCATATTAACCTGCGATATAGCAACCTGTGATATTTAACAACCTACTTAAAAATATAGCTTATATATACCAATATAAAAGTACTAACCAAAAAAATTTTACTATGATGCTCAAATATAATCTCATATAGATTATTTGAGGTCCTACTAACCCTAACCTTAAATATACTTTACTATAATCTGATTATACAATTTTTGCATAATGTCAATTATGTTTTATCTGGTAATATTATTTATGGTTATAAAATTTATCTGTAACCTATAGTTACAAAACAATTAGTCCTTTATTAAAAATTTAAAATTAGCATTGTTTTTTTTCAAATTTTAAGAAAAATAAAATAAAATATGCCAAAATAATATATTTTTAAATATTGAACATGTTTTCTAAAAGCTAGAAATTTGATTACTTGGTCAGTCTCTTTTTTTATAGAGTTTGAAAAAGGGTTTATTTTTATATGTTAAAACTGATTAAAACTGGGTTTAACATATAAAAATAAAACCGGTTTCTTTAATTTATTTTTTTAAAACTTTTTTTTAAATTTTATTAAAGTAATAAATTTATTAATTCATTTTTTATTTTTTTAGAACTAAGAAAATGGAATAGGGCAACAAGAAAATGGAACAGGGAAGACAAAAAACTGGAATGTGACGACAAGAAAAGAAACAGAATGGCAAGAAAAGAAACAGGACGACAAAAAAAAGAATGGGAAGACAAAAAAAACAAAACAAAAATGGGGGACAAAAGAATGAAAATTACAAGAAAACAAGATGAGAATAACAAAGCAACAAAACTGGTGAAAATGAAGAATAAGACCTACTGACAAAAAATCAGCAGATATGTTAAGGGTAGGGTGAGCATAGATCATTTTTCATATGATCTATGTAGTATTTTAAAATTTTATATAGTAAATAAAAAAATACTTCTGATAAATTTTTTTAAGGTCTTGACCAATTTGTATAAAATTTATATAGTAGGTAGTTTTAAATAGTTTGTTTATAATAATGAAGTNTTTCAATTTTTTCATTTTTTTTTAGAGACATTGTATTTCAAAAAAGTTAAAGGTAGGTAAAAGTATTATGTGACATTTAAAATAACCAAAACAATTTTTACTATGATGATCAAATATAATCTCACATAGATTATTCAGGTCCTTTATTATTATTATAATATATAATAGTAAGTGCCCAAAATGATTTCTCACTTAAATTTTGTCTATCATCATCTAGTACTTGTATTTTCTTTAAATTTTTTGATTTACTATATTTATATGCCAACTAACTAAATAATTACAAAATCAGCATATTAAAATATTATAAATTACAAAAAATTTTCTGAAAATTCTTGTGCATAATTATATATTGAAATATATTTGGTAGTATTTTAAATAAATATTGGTTATAAAAGTTTTTAAAAATTTAATATTTAAATGCATTGTTTTTATAGCCAATACCAGATAATATAACAAAGATATTTATCCAAATTAAGTATTTAATTCATTTTTTTTACATGCAAGTTTATTCTAAACCATTATTTTTATATTCTTTATTTAAGTTTTTAAAAATTAAAATAGATTGAATGGTAATCTGCAGTTAAATAGTCGAAATTTTATAGTAAAAATTGGCAGTGTTTTACTAATTGCTTTATATGGAAGTAGAATGCTATACTTTCCGATCATAAAAAATATCCTATAGTAAACAATCAATAAATACTAATATCGTGTCATATACTAATGCAATTTTAATGATTCAACTATCATTAGAATCAGAAAAGTTGGTTCTGCAAAATTTAATTAGAAATTATAAAAGGTTTGCTTAGTAAATAAAATACTTTTATATGTAGAAAAGCCCCATTTACAAACTATAAAAATTTACTATTAAATTCTGCTATAATTTATTATAAAATATCAATTATTTTATACCTTTTATTTGTGTTCTTTCCCTTAATATTAGATTTATTTATAGTTAATATAATAGTAATGATGATATTATAAAATCATTTATTCTTTAAATGTATTTACAATTGGAAAACAATATTATCTGATCCAATCATACTTGATATAAATCATGTGATCATACTTAACTCAAAAAATTCTGTTTTTATACCTTTTTGCGCCAAAAATTCTAATATATTTATATATATTTATATATGAACTTTTCTAGATTTTTGCTCTGGGTATTGGTCTAAATTTAAAATCTCAAATAAACCAAGCTTGGGTTTAAATGAACCCGAATTGATTCAAATGAATCCAGTTTGGATTCAAATAAGCTGTTTAGGTTTAAATAAACCTAATTGAGTTCAAACAAGCCTAAATTGGGTTAATAGTTAAATACCCTAAATTTTATTTACTTGAACCCAAATTAATTATTCTATATTTTTTTTTTAAAATTTTTTAAAATTTTTTTATTTTTTTTTATTTTTAATTTTTTTTTATATTAAGATGAGGCCTGCTTTTATCTTTATTAATAATTTAACCAGCTACCCCTATAGAGTTAGCTGTACTTTGTACAAATTATTTTGAATAAAATTAAGTAAACTATATACAAGAATTGAAGCTCAGACTATTTTATTTTATTTGTAATTTAAACCTATTAGAGTGATCAAAACTTATCTAGATTTGTATAGTTAAAATATAGTTAGTAGAAGTGTAAATTTGGCTTTAAAAATAGACCAAATATCTATTTTCTAATTGCTTGTCCAATAGTGGACATGTATTAGAGAAAGTATGTAATTCATTTTGTTGGTTACAAATCAACTATAGGTATAATTTTTGTGTTTGTATGATTTAGAGTGATTGTTATTAGTTTGTTTATTGTTAGTATAAGAGTTGTGAGTAGGTATATTTTGGTTTTTTCTCTAAGTAGAAAAATTGCAACATAGGGTATCCAGATTTGATTATAGATTTGTTCATTAATATTTAGCAAAATTTAAATAATAGTAGTAGATGCAATTTTATAAGAAATATTGCAGTTTTGAATAAATTGGATTATAAATATTGGTATAAGTTCTTTGATTGTTGTTTCTATATATATAGGTTAGATAAATGTTAAAAAATGCTAAAGCTTGATGGTTAGAAAGCCTGTATTCCAATTCTTGCAGTTCAAGATTTGATAGTTCAAGGTTAAACTTTTGTAGTATATTATGGATAGTGTTTTGAATAATATTGTATATTAAAAAGAAATTGTTGCAGGTAAGCCAGTGAAAGTAAAAATCAGGTTGATTATACTAAAAGCAGTTAGAGTTAGTGTAAAGATATGAAAAAATTTTGTAATAGTAAAAGTATAAAGGTAGTTCATTAAGAAGCATTTTATATTTAAAAGCTTTTAAATAGTTAAGTCTGAAGTTAGTAATATTGTATAAGGCCCCTGAATTCTGATATGTTATATATATAAACCTTCATCTTTAAATCTTATATAGGTGTACAAAAAAATTTTATTATGGAAGTGTACATTGGCTTAAAGCTATATATTTAATGTATGACAAAAGTTTAATATAAGTTTTCTATACTTTAATAAAGTGTACAATAAAGCAAAATTTATTATTAAGCTAATGTATGATAAAGATTAAATATTTAAGTTTGCTTTTTGGAATTTTTTGGATATTTCTTAAAGTTTTATTCTGACCTTGCTTGTAATTTATATTTATTCATTTTTTATTTAGAACTTTTCAGAATATATATTTTCTTATAGAATTTACTAATTTCTTTCTATTGTCTGACTGTCTAGAATTATTCATGCTAATTTATATATTAACTTCTAAATAAAATAAGGTATTTTTGTTAGGGTTAGAATTAAAGTTAGTAGATAATATTATACAGTACTAAAATTTTGCAAGGAATTTTTTTTATTAGTATACAAAAGATAATTTCTTAGGCAAAGTTTTGCGATAAGTGTAACTTTCAAAAAAAACAATTGTTGTTTTTATCATCACATTATATCTGATCTTGCATTTTGATTGGCCAATAACAAAAATTGGTAAAAAAATTAGTATAACCCCTCTTATATACTGTATGATATACCAATTCAATATAATTAGTAAGTGTACAACAATCTTTTTTTAATAATATTAATTAAGTGTACATCAAATGTTAAGCAAATTTGCTATTAAAAAGCTCAATTTTGTACACAAATAGACAAATGTTTTAAAAAATTTAGTTTGAGTGTACGACAAAGGTTTTTTGTTTATATTCAGGGGTCCTATTGTATATTGTATATAGGTTTTTGGTTACGATTAAAGTATTTTCATGTAGAATTCCAGACAATTAAATAAGTAAAGCCTAACTTTTCACTATTGTATTTTTGTAAAAACTATATAGCAATAATATGGGCTTACAAATATTCTTAGCAAGATATCTAGTTGGATATTTTATAGAAAATTGTTCTGTTATAATATATAGTATTGATTATAAATATTATTATTATTAAGCTGTAGAATTGATAATGAAGTATAGTGGTTCTTGGCTAGTGAATCTGCTATATTGTTAAATGAATTATTAGAATGTGCTTGAACTTTAGTGAAATAAATTGAATATTAAGAGATTTGACTATATTAAAAAAGTTTGCTATATAGGCCAGTAGTTGAATTTAAATTGTTTTGTAGATATATAGTATAATTAGAGTTTGATATTTGAAAATATTTAATTGAGAGTCTGTGAAGATATGGACTTACTGTATTTAACGCACATGGGCATTATTTTAAAAATTGCATTTTCTTAAAATTACATGTTGGTTTCAAAATAACGCCTATGTGTGTTCCAATATAATGCAGACTCCAAATGCTGAATTAATAATCTGCTGAAATAACGAATTCAAATAACAAACAGAAATATGAATATTTTAGTTAAAAAATCAGACTTAGATCAGAAAGGCTATACATAAAATTAAAAAATTTAGGTTTTTTTTGTATTACACATATATAATGCACAATTTTTTAGAAATTAGACCTTTACCCTGAAATAACACCTATGCATGTACTTGAAATACCACATATCTCCTTGAAATAACACACAGGTGCACATTATTTCAAGTAAATATGGTAAGAATTGTGTGATACTACAGTAATTACTAATAAAATAGCCATTAATTCTGCTGGTATTCTGCTTTATAAGAAGATGGCCATAATTTAATTAATACTAAAAATTGATATAAAACTTGGTTATTCAGAATTTGGACCCAACCTATCCAATTGAGCAGCAATTAGTGCCAATATCTGTAACTAAGGCATTTGTATAAAATGTAAAAGAGGGCTGTAAAGAATTATTAAAAGCAATCTGTGCAACTAAATTTTAAACAACATGCCAAAATAAAAAATGAACAAACAAGCAGTTAATAAAGAACAAAGTGAACTAAATGACAAACAAACAAAAAAAAAGAAACTTTTCATGAACAACAACTGCAGTGCTATTAAAATAGCAATATATAAAACTAATATTAATACTGTCAATTACAAAGGCACTAGCATATAAAAGAAAATACTAGCAGCATAATACTATCACATGAATTAAAGCACCAATACAAGTACTAAGATACAAGTGACAACACTTTCATACGTATAGAATTACTATCTGTAATGATACCAAGTGCAGCTCTATTATCTAGCAGCAACAAATTGATAAATAAAAAAGTGAACAACCAAACAGTTAGTAAAGAATGAAGTGAATGAAAAACTACAAACAAAAAAAAAGATAACTCTCTATAAACAATACCAAATAAAGGCACCAGTTCGATAGTACCAACATACAAGTAATAATACTTTTACACGAATACACTAATATATAACAACACCAAGTGACAGCTCCAATATATGATGATACCAAGCCATGCTCCAGCATATGACAATTTCAAGAGGCTGTATAAGGTAACCAAGATAATAAAAACAACTGCAAAAAAAAATTAATAAATAAAAAAAATATAAAAATAAATACTAAAAATAATATAAACAAAAAAAAAGATACTTATAATTAGACCATGAAATTTGTGTAATTCTCTTTTATTTATATATTTATTTTTTTATTTATCAAAATATTTGTATTCAAGTTATCCATTCTCATTTAAGCAAAATCTTGCAATTTACATAACTGAAAAAGCTTGTTTATGCAAATTTGTAAAGCTTAGGCTATTTTTAGTTAATTTTTTAAGTTATATTATCCTTTCACTTAACTCTACTAAAAATTAAACCAGTTAATCACATGCAGTATAAGCATAGTTAATCATGTGATTAATATTAACTAATGAAATTTGATCAAATATTCTTAGGATATGTTTGTTTAATTCACCTTTTTCCTTATATCTAAGTCTAAATATTGACATTAACCTAATAATCAACTAAAAACTGTCTTATTTAAGACCATACATATTACTTGCTAACTTATTTTTTTTTATTAATTTTTTTTAATTTTTTTTAAATTTAATTGTATCAATTATTCAATTTTTGACATTTATTTTCTTTACTATTCTTATTTGTATTACTGACAGAGATCTTAATGTTTTATAATTGTCTAATAGAACTGACAAAGAAAATATGACTGCTAATACAATTTTTTGATTCATTGTTGTGCAAAATAAAAATTAATCTTGTATAACCTATGACATGAAACTTATTTTATCATTTACAGCAAATTAAAAAAAATCAACTTTGTATAGCCTAGTACAATTTACTATAATTTATTGACCATGCTAAAACTATAACTATTTTGTTTAGTTGCTTCTCTTTAAAAAAATAAAAATACTAAAAATAAATTTTCAAAAAAAGTATCTTTTCTAATAAAAAATTTTTTAAAAAAACTTTTTGATTTTTTATTCTTTTAAATATCAAATGCAATAATGATTTGGTTTGGCTAGTATTACTGTATTATTCATATTCAAAGATTATTGATTAATGCACATTTATTTCTGTGCACTAGATAATAAATACAGTAGTAAATCTTCAGCCAGTTGAAAATTTTTTATAAATAGCTCTTTTCTAAGCATTCTAAATACTGAGCCATGTACAATAGCATAATATAGAACCAATCAATTTAATACTGAGTTATGTTCAATAGCATAATATAGAACCAATAAATTTATTTTGATCAATACCAAAGAGAAAAATACAAAAAATGAAGGTTTAAACAAATCTTTGGGCATTAATAAAAATATTATAGGCCAATTTTATTATAAACATATTATTGCTCTAATTTATACATGAGAACGAAAGCATTTCGGGTTCTAAAACCTGAAATTAAAATTTGAAGACGAAATTGTTTTTGACCTATTTTACTTGAAAGACGAAATTATTTGATACTTTTTTTGAATAGACGAAATTATAAGGAACATATCTATATAAATTTTATTTGCTCTTCCTTATAAAAAATCTTAATTTTCTCTAATGAAGACGAAATAGGCCTTTTTCAAAAATCAATTTCGGTGGCATCATTACTCTAATCCATAACCTGCTCTAACTCTAATCAATTAGTTAAAAACATATAGTAAATATGGCTTTTGAAGTTTCAGCCTTGTCTATTGCAAATTTTGATTGTATAATATATAGCAATATAATGTGAAATAGTATAGTAGTATTAGATTTTTTATTGTTAAATTTTTAGCTATCAGAATTTTTTTATTAGGATTTTGGCCCATATACAGGTTTCTGTAAAATAATTTCTTAATTCATAATAATAATTAGATCTTTTATATTTGTTTAGACCACAAAAAGTTAATTTTTTATTTTTTATTATCTGCTAGTCACTTTTTCAATTTTTTGACTTTTATTTTTTACATTTATTTTTTCTGTTTGTTACATTCAATAGAAGTCCTAATTTTTTAAAATATTTGTTAAGACTAATATAAAAAAAAGATTGATTAAGGGTAGGGTCTTTTTCTTATGATATATAAGCCCTAAATTAATGAGACCCTATTTTTAATTGGATAATATTGTAGATTATTTCTTTTTTGGCCAAAAGAAGCTCTAAATTACAGGAACCTAATGTAAACAAAAACCCTACCCTTAATTAATTCAAGTTTCAGTTTCTTGTAATACAGTTGCCTTAATGTAGATTGTTTGATTTAATTTAAAAAAGTCTAACTGTCAGAATTTTAAAATTTAAAAAATGCATAGAAAAAATCAATATTGCTCACACTTGTTTGTTGATCTTTATGTGATCAAAAAATTAATAAATTGTACTATCTGAATGTCAATGTTAGTAGAGATTCAATGCTTACAATGCTTATAGCATTATGCTATAAAAATGGATAAATGATATAAAATATTATTATAGTTTGCAAATTGATGTACTTTTTAAAGATTACTTTATACTTATACAATCACTATATTACTTGGACAATTACCTAATTGTTGTTCAGTTGCATTATTCTGAAATAATTTTTTAGTATATGGCCAAAGAAAATAACATATTTATATTAAATATTTGGACAAAAAATGAATTATACAATTTTTTATAATCTTTTATAATTTTTTACAATCACATAATTGAACAACAATCAGGTAATAGTATGGATAGTGTTTGTAATAGAGTGAAGTTCTTTTTATCTATAACTTGCCAACTGTATTGTAAACCCTAAACAAATTAAAAAAACTTTTCTTTTAGTACTTTGTATGCACAAACTAGAGCCAAGTTTTTAGTCTGCATAGGCATGAAAAGAACAAAGGAGTTGTGCAGAAATTGTGAAAAAATTAGTACAAAATTATCAATAAATTGTAATCAGATTATGATCAGATTATGCTCATTATGGCCCAAAATCATTATAGCAAGAAAAACTACTAGAGAAACTATAGTTAACTCATTAATCTTTTGTTTAACAAATTAGTGATAATAATAGAAATAACTATAATTAGAAAAGGTATTGATATTTGCTTTGTTAGAGTTTTAATAATATTTCCCCTTAAGGCCTCATCAGATAAAATGTGTGGACATGTTAAAGTATCTTTAGAATTTTTATAATAAAAATCAGATAAGATAAAATTGATATAGAATTAAATAATGGGTTATAACTAAAAAAAGTAATTAGAACTACTAAAAATTTGTAAGCAATGGTATAATACTCTAAGAAGCTACAACTTTTAATTTTATTCTATTGTTTCTTTTTTAAATTTTTATAAATAGAAATAGAAATTGTCCTATTTGCAAGTTTTTTGAAACTAAGATAATAAAAATCATACTTTTTTAATCTAAATAAAATAATAATAATAACAATAATAATTGTAGGGGCTGATCAGTAAAAAAGATTTGAAATTTTTTTTTTGTTCTTTGGGAACATAAAATATTAAATTTATGTTTCCAATGTTCCTATAACTAAATTTCTTTCTCTCTCTCTCTTTCTCTCTCTCTCTCTTTCTCTCTCTCTTTCTTTTTCTCTTTCTCTCTCTCTTTCTCTCTCTCTCTCTCTCTCATGCAAATAGGGAACACAAATTATAACTTTTGTGTTTTTACTTTGTTCCTAATAGGGAACATAAATTCTAAATTTAGTGTTCCTAAATTTTTTTAAATGTTCCTGGGAACACTGGGACATCAAATGTTTAACACTGAGGCTGATTAGGGTGTCCAGGATTATGCGATGCGATGAGGTAAATTATGTGTGCGATCTGAAGTTGATTATGCAATAGATGCAAAATAAATTTAAAATTATGCTATTTTTTATTATTGTATACTATATGTCATCGTTTCTATTCGACGTAAATTTTTCAGACACTTACTGAAAATTTTACCTCGACCATACTCATAATTTAGGTTCATTCATTTTCTATATCAGAACTTTTCAGATCATATATTACTCTGTTCCCAAATTACAATTAAGTTCTGAATGAATTTAAACCAACCAATCATATTTCAGCCATGTGATCTGAGTGCTTATTTGGTCGAATTATGCGAAGTATATAACATCCTAGCATCACTACTCTAAAAAATTTCACTACTAATTCGCCAACCAATCAGATTTCAAGATCAGGTGTAATGCGAAAAAATGCGAAAAATCAACCCAAACCAAAAATTCGCTCATAAATTAACATTTTACCTATGAAACTGCTTACTGTGCACTAACAAAATGTTTTCTTTATGAAATTTTGGCAATATACTCTTTCTAACCTAGTGTTCAGACCTGGGTGATACTCACTTGGGTCACCCGCAAGTGGGCGGGTGACCTGGGTAGAATTATGGCCCACTCGAGTGGTCAACCCACGGGTCACCCGTGTGTTACCTACATGGGTGACCCATATGAGTTGGTTATAAACTATATAGTAGTGTTCTGACCCGTCATGAAAATCCCACAGGTGAACACTAGGTAGTAGAAAATTCTACCATGGGTCACCCGTGGGTAGTAACACGAGTCATCCGAGTGATAAAAAAATTTTATTGTCGAAAAAGTAAAAATTGCGATAAAATCGCATAACACGACTTTTTTTTAGAATTAGTCTATAAAATTTTTTTATTACTCGGGTGACCTGTGTTACTACTCGTGGGTGACTTGTGTTACCACCCGCGGGTGATCCATGGTAGAATTTTTTCTACTACCTAGTGTTCACCCGGGTCACCAGGGTGACTCACGCGCGGGTGACCTGGGTTGGAATTTTCATGACGGGTCTGAATACTATTCTAACCTAATTTAATAGCAGACCCTAACCCTAATTTAATTGCGAAAAATTTTTAGCGAAATTTTTTAGGTTGGTGACACTAGGGTCTTAGAAGCATATGCGATGCGAAAATTTGGTAATTTATTTGCATATTATGCTTTTGCATAATCCTGGACACCCTAGGGCTGATGCTGAAAATCACGTGACATGCAGCTAAATCTTCATATACACATACATAAGTGTGTCTATTAGCATCAATTAGATGCGTCAACAAATTTGACACTAATATATAATATTATACTTTTAAGAGTAACCAATAAATAGTATCATTTATTCCCATTAGTGGAACTTTTAAAATAAGGCTAGCGCTAGCTTTAGTTATGACAGTAAATTGAAATTAGAGCAGAGCTTCAGATATGTATATACTACATCTTAGTGATTGGGGTTCTGTCCTAGTGATAAGCCATCATGTTCAATTTAGCACTTTAAGTGCAGATCGCATTTTTCGGTGTGGAATTATATGGAAAACCCAAACAAGCTGGAGGTTTGAGGCTAGGAATAAAAAAGGTAAGCTTACCTTTTTCATGCATTGCACAAAGCTAGTATGCGAAACTTTCTATTTTTCTGTAGCATTACACAAGAAACTTGGTTGAGACTGGAGTGCTAGAGTGTGGGCTTAGGATGTTAAAAAACAGAAAGTGACCAATCTAGTTTTTATTGAAAACACTAAGCTTATCTTTTATCACAACAGAGAATTTCAAACTAAGCTGAATGTGGGTTCAATAAAAGCTAGTAGGACATCATGGATCAAAAAAACACGAACTAGTTAATTCAACAGTGACAAAAGTGAGAAAGAAAAAAAAGGTTGTAGTCGCTCTTTCCTTCTCTATAAAATATGAAACTCATTTTTATAACATTATAATAGAGAACCTATCAGCTATGTGATTCAAAAGCTGAATAAAAGTTGAGAATTTGCATTAAAAAAATAATCGTGGGCCAGTTTATTTTAACAATGAATCTAGAATAAGGTATGAGCAAAGGAGTTTTCATAATGCTAAATGTAAACCTAAAATAGAAAATTGCATAGAGTTAAAACGGCTGCTTCTTATTCTTTAATTTAAGTGTGAAACTTACATTTTTACACATATTCAAAAATAGGTTGAGACATTGAGCTAAACTTTGAAAGTTTTTTTTTAAAAAAGTTGTTGGTTCATGATCAGTTTGGCTTTTATTTTTCGTAAATTTGAAATTTATCTACTTTATTGATTGGGAACTAAAATGATGTGAAGTATATGTAAAACCTAAAAGTTATAGAACTAAGGCTTCGAAATCTAGTAAAGGTGAGAAGTGGGCAAAAAAAAAGTCAGAAAGTTCGGTTGGCTTGTATCAGTTTAGCTTAGCTTTATTTAATGCAAGATTTATATATCTTTATGCTACTAACAGGGAACCCAAAATCATATAGGCTGAGATATTGAGCTAAGATCTTGAAAGTTTTATTTTAAAAAAAAAGGGTTGTTCATGATCAGATCAGTTCAGCTTTCTTGTTTTGTAAACATAAACTTTACTTTATTTGACAGAAATTAAAATGACATGAAATATATAATTGAATGAGGCTTCAAATCTAATAAGGGTGGGAACGTGGGCAAAAAAAAAAAAAAAAGAAAGTTGGTTGGCTTGTAATCGATTTAATTTTATTTGAATGTGAGACTAGAGGTGGGCACCATGTGCATGGATGCATGCATGCATGCATTATGCATGTGCATGGTTTAACAATCTATATACCAAAATGCCCATACAAAAAAAAAAATAAAATAAAAATAAATAATAATAATAATAATACTATCACTATAATTTTTCTTTGTTAATCCCTGAACACAAGTTTTCAATTACTTGAATTTATTTATATAAAATAAAGCCAGTAGAGTTTGAAATCGAGCTTATGAGCAAGTTTTTATTGAATTCAATGTCTTAATATAATTAATATTTATGTGCTTTAAAATAGTGTTTGGTTAGGTTTCAAAGCATGAACTAACCAATTTAAGCAGAATCACATTTCTATTTGTGAGCTAGTAAGTATATTGGGTTAGAATAAATTACATATTTTTGATTTTTGTTTTATGACATAAAGCAGGTTTTATTTTTGTATGATAATTATAGTGGATTTTATTTAATTCATAACACAGATTTCATCCTATGCATATTATTTATTTGTACAAGCCCTTAAAAAACAACTTTGCCAAATTTTAAATTCATATTCTAAAAAAAATGATCATAATACTCATGCACAATGTTTTTTTTTTTATTTATATTAATTCAAATAAAAACTTTAATATATGATATAATCTATTAAGTAGATTAGTATAAATTTTTAAATAAATTAGCACAAATAAAAAAATAAAATTATATATCTGTTTCAATTTTTACACTTTGAAATCAGATTAAAATAAAATACAAGCTATTGAAAAATAAATTTTTTTGGATGCATTTTTTAGAGTAGGGGTTAAGATTAATGGTTAGTTTTAAAGTAGAGTTTATGCTAAAGTTAAAGGTTAATCTTAGAGTAGAGTTTATATTAAACAAGTATAAATAAGTTTTAGAAAATTAAATAGAAATGCACATTTCAATTTAATTTAATTTCATTATGATCTATGAAAATTATTAAGGATCAAACTACTTTCTATACATAAGTTAACTAATATAAATTTATCAAAAATTTTTTGTAACTAATTGGTTTTTGATATTATGAACTAATAATAAATTTTAACTATGCTGCATATATATGCATGCATGCATGTATGCATGCAGTATATTATGCGCATGCATAGTAGCAAAAATACTTTTTTCATGCTACTAACAGGCAACACGACTGAGATATTTGGCTAAGATCTATAATGTTTTTTTTTTTTTTTAAAAAAAAAAAAAAAAAAAAAAAGAGGTTTGTTCATGATCAGTATGGCCTTCTTTTTTTGTAATGTGAAATTTACTCTGATATAGACAGGAACTAAACGGTGTGAAATATATAATTTGTAATACCTGAAAATTATAGAATTAAGGCCTCAAAATCTAATAAGGGTGGGAACGTGGGCAAAAAAAAAAAGTTAGAAAGGTCAGTTTGCTTGTAATCGATTAGTTTTATTTGAATGTGAGACTTACTTTTTTTTTTTTTATACTCCCAAAATATATATAATTGGATGTAACACCTAAAAATTATAGAATTAAGGCTTCAAAATCTAATAAGGGTAGGAACGTGGGCAAAAAAAAAAAGGTTGGTTAGTTTGCAATTAGTTTAGCTTTTTTTTTTGAATGTGAGACTTACTTTTTATGTCACTAACAAGAACCCAAAATGATACCGGCACGAAATGTAGTCGTGAAGAAAAAAAGTTAGCCTTAACCACTGAACGCACAATATGAGCTTTGAATTGCATAGTATTAAAAAAAGATAGTCCCTTCTTACAATATAGAATTTTGAAAAGATTATACTTATCATTTGTTATTAGGTATTATAGCTCAGAGTACTGGAAGCGTGGACTTGCCTGTGAATGTCCTTCTCTGTAGTTGCCCTAATTCTGTGCTTTGATTAGAATATTGATATGTTAGTTTTTTTTTTTTACTCACTAGAGTTTGGAATCGGGTTTATTTTTATATGTTAAAACTGATTAAAATCAGTTTTAATATATGAAAAATAAACCGGCTCCAAACTCTGTCATACACGTGATGATTGACAGTAAATTGGCCAAAAGCTAATTATGTTTTTCCAAAACAAACCACCTAATTATAAAAATTTAAAACCTCTAAAACCTGTAAACCTGTAAACCTAACTGCTGAACCTTCAGAGATCGAGCTTCACAAAAAAAAATAATTATTTCCAAGTTAATCATACCTGCAATTCTAAAAATTCCTGAAACAACTGAAGAATACCAGTCATTGATAGCATACCTCCAATCTAATACTAATATTATCCCTTCAAATTTCGAAGGCCCTACAGATAAACATAATTTTATAAGGCAGTGTAAAAAATTTGAGGTTGACAAAAACGAGGTTCTTTATCTTTCGGCTATTTCTAAAAATGGTAAAGTCAAATGTGGAAGGCGTCTTATAGTTCCTCTTTACAATAAGGAGTTATTTATGTGATTTATTGTTAGATCATTTTCATGATCGAGCTAACTATCATAGTTATCATAAAACATTTGCTGCACTCTCGGAAAAGCATATCGGTATTACGCAACAAAGTGTGCAGAAATATATTAATGAATGCACTGTTTGCTCTATAAACAGCCCAATTAAAGGAAAAACAGATATGAAACCTGTTTTTTCAATGGCACCATGGCATCATATCCAAAAATTTATCACATTGATTTTCAAGAGTTTTCAAAAGTAAATTACGGATTTGCATTTTTTCCAAGTTTTTAATTGCAATTCCTATGAAAATTAAAGAAAACGGTACCGTCACAATGCATATTGTTAAAGATGTTTTTAAAATTTTTGGGCCTCTAGTAGTTATGCAAAATGATAACGGTAAAGAATTCGTGGGACTAATTGGTACACAAATTTGTAAAATGCTAAATATTACAATCAAGCATGTGTCCTCGCCACCCACAAGCCCAAGGACAAATAGAACACCTAAATCAGACCATTGGCCGCGGGTTTACAAAATTGTTATGGGATAACAATAACCAATTGCAACGACAAGACTAGATAAATATTATAGATATGTTTGTCATATCATATAATTCGTCAATTCATAAGGCACATGGTCGTACACCGCATAAGATCATATTTGGCGGGGAAATGCACGGTGTTTATGAAACACCGTTCATTTTCTAGTTAGAAGCGGAGGCAGAAGCAGAGGCAAAGGCAGAAGAAACAGAAGAAGAGGCAGAAGCAGCAACAAAAGCAGCAACAGAAGCGGCAACAGAAGTAACAACAGAAGCAGCTGCAGCAACAGAAGCAGCTGCAACAGAAGCAACGGCAGAAGCAATGGCAGAAGAAATGGCAGAAGAATAAAATATGATTAAAACTGCCCTTGAACAACGTAGTTTGCAAATATCGAAGATTCAATAATTCGTAAATGATAAATTAGGAAAAACCGTGAAACAATGTGTCAGTACGGAAGTGTTCACTGAAAGAAGTCACCCAATAATACAATTGAGCCCGGTACACAGGTTATCATTGCTCCAGATTATGAAAATCTCAATTCGTGTGTTACGATAGTCAAAATTCTCCAAGTCCATGAGGACTAAATTAGGATCGGTCCATGGACTGGTTTATGAAATTTGGTCCGGTTTGTGGCCCGCTGTTCGGACCCGGCTTTTGAACTGAGACCAAACCAGGATGGACTGTCAAATACGCCCATATGTAGTAAATATTTTTTTAAAATTTGGTTCACTTCTGTAAAATATATTACAATTTTTTTTAGAATTAAAATTAAGACCACATTAGGGTTAGCGTCTAGAGGGTTCTATTTTTAATTAAATATTTTCATATAGTTATATGATATTTCAGCATGGTCCAAATTTCAGCATAATCTTCCACAATTTATATTGGATATGTGAAATTTGATAAATAAAAAAACTATTGGAAATTATTTGATTAAAGCTGACCAAATGATTTGTAAATGTTTGGACAATTCACATACTCTAATAACTAAACAATCGAACAACTAAAAACATGCAAGTACTAAAAAATTTATATTCAGAATTGATGCGCATGTTTTACACACTAATGCATTAACTTAGGTTTAGTTAACTAAGCTGATTTTAAATATTAGCTAATTCAAATCAGTTACAACCATTATGCTACCTGTTATATCTATTCTAAAAAATCAAATGTCTTGATTATGTCCTCTGCTTATGTCTTCCGTTCCTGGTTTCGCACGATGACGTCGTGCAGCTATCTAGTTAGATAATGCCTATTTTGGCAAATTTACATTGCTCGTTTTAAAAGCGTTGTATGATGGTGTTAACATATATAAGTAAGATAGGAAGAAATACTCATTTGAGTCACCAGTTGCCGTAAAAAACTTGAAAGCCTTGATTCTCGGACCAAGTCTCTTCATGCCCCTTTCCAGCCTTCCGTTTCAGGGTTTTGGAGTCTTGAACTATTGGATTTTAGCGTGGAGGGTGGTTATTGTTTAGTTTCAGTCGTCGACCTATTAATCACCACGTTCTCAACGTACAAACTAACTATTCTAGTAGGTCTGTAGTTTTCAAATCGGATTGTTTTTGTGCAATGGAACTATATACGTAGTATGTACTGTGCGTATGAACTGGTTTCAAACCTAAGCCTTTTAATAACAAAACTAATTAAACCAAATCGTATCATAACCGTTCACATATTTATTATACTATAGTCTCAATATCTAAGATTTATATTTTATGTAACAAATACACACAATCATTTATTTAAATTTTATTATTTCAATGAAATTGTGTAAACCAATGTACAAAATTTATTAAAATGGAAATTTTCTTATCTATCTACAATGGTCAAAATTTTCTGATTGCTTAAATTTTACAGTTTTTGTCTAAATTCCGATTAAAATAAAGATTTTGTCAAAAGAAAAATGCAGACCACTATGCTAAATTTTATGTATTTGCTAATTGATCAATAATTAACACATTGTATAAATAAATATTTTACGTACGTACATAAATGTGTGTGTATAATGTGTAAATTCTTTTAGCAAATTTCTACATTCTTACATTCTTTAATGCTCTATTAAATCGAAAAAGCAAACTTCAATTTTTTTTTAATTTTTTTTAAATTAATATTGTACGGGACGTGTTTATTCTAAATTAAGCAAAGTTGATTCTATGGATTCGCAGAGTTCACAAACAGAATTTCGATACATTGATGGTAGAAGATTTCATAATATAGAAAATTCTGTATACCATTTACCAAACGATGAATATGAAATGGATAGATTACATTCACAGCATATAACAATGAGATATATCTGGCAAAACAATTTTTCTGCTTCTATCGAACATATTTTAGCTAAACCGGATGCCAAAATCCTTGATATCGGGTATGTATATTATAATTACGTCTGTTCGGAGAATGTGACAAAGTTTTTTGAATCCATAAATCTCTTATTTATTATGTTAATATAAAAAAAATCAACTCCATATATTTATGTAAAAATAATTGTCGCGGCTGATACTGAAATTAGCTGATGCCGAAATTTAAATATATTTTTATATGAAATATTAAAATTTTTTTGGATAAGTTGTGTTAGAATTTAGGGTAAGGTTGATAATTAAAGTGTATATGTGGATTTTGTAGAGTTTATATTTTCAAATCGAGGCCCAAAAGTTCATAATCGCCGATTTTAACATCAGCCACGACAATAATTCTACCGAATTAACTAATTTTGAATCTTTTAAAGTTTGAAAAATTGATTTTTGAAGTTTTATTTATAAACCCAATACAGTTATTACTCCGACATATTAAAAAATCATAACTTAAGCTTTTATGAAACTTCAAATTATATATATTTTTTCCAAACAATTATCACATACATATTATACGTCTCTGACAAGAAATTGTTTAGTTCAAAAATATATATATATTAACGTATCATGTATTTATTTTAGGTGTGGTGCTGGATCATGGTCATTTGATATTGCAACTACGTGAGTATTTATTATTCTTTAACACATGGAAGAATATCCAAGATTTAGTTTGAGGTTAAGATTGGACAAATAATATACGTGATAAAATTATAGATAATACATTTTTGTAATTTTTTTCTATTTTTTTTTTCGCTTTTTCTAATTTTGCTTGTGTATAATGATTTCTTAGGTACCCATTAGCTAAGGTTATTGGATTAGACATATCTCCAATCCAATCAACTCATATAAAACCTAAAAATTTTGAATTCATTAAAGCAAATGCTCAAGAAGGACTACCATTTGATGACAATACCTTTGATTTTGTATTTCAACGATTTTTGCTCGTTGGATATGCTAAGGAGAAGTGGCCTTATGTAATAAATGAAATTGTTAGAGTTTTAAAACCAGGCGGCTTTTTAGAAGTATATTAATTGAAATTAATATAGGGGTGTTAAGATTTTGAATGAATGTTTTTGATTATTTTGGTTTTTTTTTTTAAAGCTATGTGAACCTTCCAAAATAATTGATGGAGGACCAGTTACTCAACGTTTATGGAATTGTGGTGTGTATTATAATGTTACATAGTAACCTTATTCTTTTATTTATATCATATTATATTTAATTATTATGAAGAAGCTGAAATATTGGAAGCACGAGGCGGCGATTGGGATATATCTCAAAAATTTGAGAAATATTTACAAAACAACGGTTTTTGATTTTATATTATAATCTATATGACTTTATAGACATAATTAATAACATATTAATAATTTATATACTCTAAATTAGAGCAAGTAGAAAATATCAATAAAGTGGTAAAAAAAATGTTATTATGGTGTAAAGTACAATGACAATATCAAACTTAGTAAAGCGGTAAGGTATTATTATAAACTGAATCTTTTTTTTTTTAAAAAAAGTCTAATATTATAATATAAAATTAACAGCTTGTCGGTAATGCAATTTCTGCATATTCTTCTCTTAAATCTGTTTTAATAAAAAAATTGCAAATTTCCAATGAAGAATATGATGAGTTGACCAAAACATCAGAAAAAGAGCTATTTGAACTTGATACTTATTTTTATTTGTTTCGTTTTTATGCAAACAAAGTCATTGATAAATAATAATGAATCAAAATTTAAAGTAAAATAAATAAAAATATTTATATTTACTAATATAAAATCAATTTAAATGTTAAAACAGGAATAATTTGAGTTATAAATGTTTATTATTATTTTATTTAGATTTATTTAAAATATTTACTATCTAAAAAATCTTGGCTACATTACCCCCTTTAACTATAATATGTAATATTTTGACATTATATATTTAAACATAAAGTTATTAGTACATGAATATTATAATTAATAGACTTAAGATCTAAATTTAAGAAATACAGGTCAAAATTTTTTATTATAATAGAAAATATTAACCACATACACACATCATATTATACATATATTTTCATTCTATACAAATTAACCTATACCAATATAAATCTTACGACGCAAGATTATTACTACATACAACATAAAAAATCAAAAAACATCATTTATACATGTCACATATGCTAACTTATATGATAAATATACATATATCTCATATATATTTAACGTGGGAAAAAGAATATTGGAAAGTTGAAAATAAAAAATTTTTATTGTTACTATTCATATCTTGAATTCAGCAAAAAAAGTCATTATGCAATTTGAAAGTTAGTATAAGATTTAATGAAGCAATTGTCAACAAACATATTGTATTAACAATTTAAGAAACTATCTGCAAGCCTTTTTTTTTTGCTTTGCTATTATCGAACCTTAAAATAGAATATGTATTATATTTTTCCATGTGAAGTCGGAATAATATAACCATGAATTAAGAAACCTATTTAGAGAGCTCGTAGTCGAAATCTACGCTTAGCGTTATTAAAAAAAAATATTTGTATTAAATTTCGGTTTTGGCGATTAAATCTTTTCCATCAGAGGTATACATTTAGTCAAGGCTTTAGTTAAAAATTCTTTTATTTTTATAACCTCAATCTCCTTTACTAACCTTAAAATTGTTTCAATATTTCTTGGGGCCCTTATTAATTCAAATTAAGGGAATTCGACAATATTACAATTGTTATGAGCTCTAATTTCACGGTTTCATTACATGATTTACAAATAGGCTACTTGATCAACTTGTATTTTCTAAGACAATTAAACACCAAATTGAAATGAAATACTTAATTGTTGAATTTTCCAAAAAATGATTTGAACCAATAAATAAATAATTTTGAAAGTAGAATACACAATAGTAATTTCGCACATTGAAAAATTTTTGTTAACACTAAAGGTAATTTATTATGCTAAAATTTGAGATAAATACATTTAAAAATATAGACCAGTGATTGAGAAATATAAGAAAGATTTTCATATATACACTACATACTGTACATTTGATAAATTTTTAATTTTGATCAACAATATACCAACCAATAACGGGTGAAACGACATATTCATTATCAATTATATCTTGCCTAACACCTAGAAACCCTGCGGAACAATTCAAAGCAAAATGTAATTTTTCTCCTTCAAGTTTAAATTCGAATGGAACATTTACCAATCCAGAGGGCACATCACCGGGAACAATCACATTATTTGTAATTTTACACATTTGCTTAGTATATGGAAGCAAAGAACTTATCCATCCAAAAGTACTTAAAGGAATTTGAGAAATAACCATATTCCAAAAACGTTCATCAACATTTCCTTTATATGTATCAATAAATTGTGCAATGACTGGTTCCAACTTACTTAACCAGAAATCAAGATTGAGTCCTAGATTATGAAGTTTTTTGACTTTTTCTTGAAGATGAAGCCAATCTGTTAATGCACCTTCAAGTGTAACCTTTGGAATACCGCAACCACCACGCATTCTGTAACGAAAATATGCTTTCTTTGAATCTAACAAGACAATTTTGCTTGCAGTAATAGATGCTTTAGTTGAAGTTGAAAAATCACATTCGAAAAGTTGTTTCAAATCCAATATTTTAACTTGCTTATCAGCGGCATTAGAAAGCTGTTCAATTATTTGAAGCCTATCTCCATAAATAACTTTATTTTTATAATTTAAGAGATCACGAGCATCAATTCCTATCTTCTTTTTACCTTCATGGTCGATAAACAAATGACGAAAGCTTTCGCTATTAAACCAGATATGCTTATTAACACCTTGCGCAACTGTTAACCATATATCATCTGGTGAAATTCGAAGATGTTGGTGAAGAGATAATTGCTGAGATTAATCCATGTGAAGTGGCAGGCAAACTGAAAATTTTAGTTGAATTTAAATCCGAGTTTTTCGTATAATCGAGTGAGAAAGTATGAAACTTTAAATTTCTGTTATTCTGTTCATAATAAGCTTTAATATCAACATGTTCAAGAAGTTCATCTTTTGGTACAACTTTATCAGTTATTTTTTGTGTACTTCTTGACGTTAACATTTTGTCTCACACTGCTGATGTTACAATATTTCGAGTGGGAAACTATAAATTAAGTTGTGGTAGTTACGTGTGTGTTTATAAAATGAAAATTTCTTGATATAATCAAAAAACATAGAGATCCATGCATGGCATATGAACCTCATGACTTTTATGACTTGCCATTGTTGTTCTCATGTGTTAATTTTAGCACCACATTCCTAAATTTAGCATCGTTTAAATTAAATGATTAAAGGTTCTGTACTGCGCAAATATTTGTAGAAAGTTCTCGAGTGGTTGGGCAACGAAACACGAAACTATATATAAAATCCCGAAACCTTTTCCGAAACCCCGAAACCTTTTCTGATCTCTATACTATACTGAAAGTGTTAGAATTTTAATTTTAGGCTTTAAAACATAAAGTACATGATAATTAGATTGCATTTCAGAAATGGTTTGGTTATTTTATAGTAAATGTGCATTAGTTAGTTATTAACATTCTAATTTGAAGGTTTCGGAAAGGTTTCGGTTTCGTGTCACAACTCTAGTGGACGGTTTAATTTTCTTACATTATGACATTTCAAATTAGACACTGATGATTTGTCATTTAATCAAAAATTTAAATGTAATAATTGACAAATGCAGTGAAATAATAAAAGATTGTAGAATATGGTTTTGAAATTTAGTGGTTGTATTTGATTAATTTTTTAAGCATCAGGATAATATAGTCATTCAATTTCTACGAAATTATTTCGTAGAACCTTTTATAATTTAATATTACATTATTTATATAGATAAAATTACTTTTTTCAAAAAAAAACAAAAACAACACATAATAGCCTATGCAGAGAAATTAGTCTGAGTTTTAGGACACTTCTCTTTTTAATAAAGTTGACATAGTAATGATTTTCAAAAATGGATAAAATAACGTAATAATAATCATTCTTTTTCTGATTAGTATTTATTTAAAAATCTGTATAATAATTGTTTAGATATATTTAAACGAATGTCGGTTTTCTGAAAAAAAAGATATATCTGATCTTTTCGATTCATCCCAAAATCCTTATATGGTTAAGTAGATGAATTTTATTTGGATACGCCAGAACTTAAAAATCATTACAATCATTGGTATTATAGTAGCAAGACAACAAAAAAAGCGGCAAATTCTTTCAAAATATCTTGTTAATTACAAATAATAGGAGTCCATTTAAAAATTGTGTACTCAAAAATTTATTGATCAAAATTTATAAAATTAACAAAAATTTAATACAAATTACAAAGAAATGATACAACGTAAAGAGAAAATTTAAACTTTAACATATCAGACGTAGGGTTATTATATAAACAACATCATGAGTCTTTGTAAAATTCTATTGTATTTTATTGTATTTTATTGTAAGCATAACTTATTCTTCCTTATTTTCTGTTCCAAAATTGGAGGGTTCCAATTATTCATCGACAATATCCGGTATATCCAATTCATACAAATTACTATCTATTAAAGAATTAATTAAACAATGCCAAAATATAAATTAATATATTTTTTTAAAAAAAAAACATTATAATTACCTTGATAAGTACTATTAAATGAAATAAAATTACTTTTATAAAGTGAATCAATATTTATTTGCGTATCTTCATTGCTAAGATTTTGTAGCTTTTTATCAGATTCCGATAATTCTAATAAAATAGTTTCGTTATTTTGCCATTCTGAAAAAATTTCGTAAACTTCACTTGCTGTTGGTCGTTGTTCTGGTTCTGTATGCCAACATTTCTTCATTAAATCTACATAGCATATTGCTGAACTTTCGTGAATAGGTGGTCGTAAACCACCACATACTTGGAACTGATATTGTAATTTAGAATCTTGCACAAAAGATACAGATTTACCATATAAAATTTCCCACATAATTATACCAAATGAATAAATATCTGATGCTTTAGTATATGGTTGTTTGTTAAAAATTTCAGGTGCAATGTATGGTAAAATTCCAAAAATTCCATCTGATTTTGATTTTAATTCAATATTAGCTGTTATCGAAAGTCCTAAATCTGCAATGTATGCACTTTTTAAGCTATTTAATAATATATTTCCACTATGTAAATCTCGATGAACAAGATCATGAAAATGAATTATTTGAAGATCTGACGTAATGCATTGTAGCAGATTTAATTTATCTTTCCAATCCATTTTTGCTATGTCATGTAGATTTTTGCGCAAACAACCTAACAATGCATATTCCATGACAAGAATATAATCTTTAGAAGCTTCATCTCTTGATATACCAAAACATTTTAAAAATGTTGGATTCTTAAGCCCAATATCACAATATGCTTTTAACTTATTATTAAAATGAATTATATATTAATATTATTAGTATAAATGAAATAACGAATAATATAATTAATAATAAAATGAATTATATATTAATATTATTAGTATAAATGAAATAACGAATAATATAATTAATAATAATATTTCATAAAGATTACCTCTCTTATAAATTCTTCGTGATCATTACTTGATTTATGAAGTAATTTAAGCGCAACATTTCTAATTATATTTTGACTTTTATCCTTCCATTGAGTAGCATATACAGTTGCAAATCCACCTTTACCTATCTCTTTAATTTTTAAAAATTCATCATAAGAAATCCAAGAAATTTGATATTTATTTTCTATTAACATTTTCTTCAAGTCATCATTAATGTCTGAATTATGTACCCACTCGTTTGTACCTATTATTTATTTATAAAATTATTCTGTAAATAATTTAATATCAATGTATTTTATAAAAATTAATTGTGATATAATACCTATTGTTAAATCTTTTTCCCTAATCAATGATTTAAAGTAGTTATTAAATATATACAGAAATGTAATTAATGAGCATTATAATTTATTGACCTGGAGACATCAGGTCGACTAATCGAATACCAAGCTCAAGTGTAGCAATCTTTTCTTATAACTTGAAGATACTCTTATGAATCGCTTTTCTAAAATTTTAGTACATCGTTCTAATCTTATATTAACTCTAAACATGAATCTAAAGTATTCACTTTTTTTCACAGATCTTATGATTGGGCTGTAATACGTCTCAATACACTAGCTCAAATTTAAATTTTATATTTACCTTTGATACCAGTATTTGGCTTTATCTAGATCCCTTGTTATTCCAATTCCATTTCGATAACATTCTGCAACTTTTGACATTCCTTTAACGTCACCCATTTCTGCAGACTTTTGATAATAAACAAATCCTTTATGTTCATCTTTTTCGACACCAATTCCATAACGATAACAAACTCCAACAGCATATACTCCACTTGCGACCCCCATCTCTGCAGATTTTTGATAATAAACGAATGCCTTATGTTCATCCTCTTCAACTCCAATACCATGTTGATAACGATATCCGACATTATATGTTCCATTTGCGTTCCCCATCTCTGCATATTTTTGAAAATAAATGAATGCCTTATGTTCATCCTTTTCAACTCCAATTCCATGCTGATAACTATATCCAACATTACATGTTCCATAAGCGTCCCCCATCTCTGCAGATTTTTGACAATAAACGAATGCCTTTTGTTCATCCTTTTCGACCCATTTACCATAATAATAACAGTCTGCGAGAATGATTTGAAGTCTAGGATTGGTTTGATTATTTAAACAATAATTGATAATATCGTTTGGATTTTGCTTTTTCTTTATTAGAAATTGTTCTAATATGTCAAGGATTAAATCTGGATCCCGGTCTTTTGATATTTCTTCATTATACAGAATACACATTTCTTTAACAATTTCATTAATAAAGTCCTGCGACTTGTTATCTTCTAAACACAGATGGGTAACATTGTTAGTTATTTGCGTAATAGCTGAGGAATTGTCGATTTTTTCTGGATCCTTTTCGAATACATTGTTGTAAGTTGACATCTTGCTGCAGGAAAGGTCGAGCTACTATACATAAAATTTATTGACGATGTGTATTCGTTAGCGCAACGTAAATTTACATTTTTAGACGCAATTGCCGCATAACACGTAACATTGGGGTGTGCGATGCATTATGTAATCAAACCTATGTGTGGTTAGTAACTACAATAAAGAAATCGGACGATCTGCCCTGCACGCTGATTGGTCTTTTATTATCCTTTATTCGTAATTTATTGGATAACTCATGACACGTGCACTTATGTCATTTTTATGTAATCTATACACCTAAAACAAATTCGACCGTAATGTGTGGGAAACTTATTTTTTCATACGTTTCATTGTGTTAATAACGTTGATGGCTAAGCTTACGTTTAAATATTATTATTTGTTCAACTTCAGAAAACGTGACCGTTGTGTGGGAAAACTTATTTTTACAACCAGTTAATAATGACAACAGAATTAAAATTACCAATTTTATCTATCTACAGGACATAATTTTGGGTTGTTTTTGTTGGCCGAATCCAAAAAACGTGATCAAATTTTGGGAAAACTTATTTTTTCATACGTTTCATTGTGTTAATAGTAACGACGGCTAAGCTTACATTTAAATTTTATTTGGTCAACTTCAGAAAACGTGACCATTGTGTGGGAAAACTTATTTTTACTTATGGTTAATAATGACGCCAATTTTACCTATTACACAATTTAATTTTGGGTTGTTTTTATTGGACGCATCCAAAAACGTGATCAAATTGTGGGAATAACTGTAATTATTGCGATATTTGTTATTATATCTTGTTTTGTATAAATAATAAATTACTAGGGCAAGTAGGAAATTCGCTTTTGCAATTGTTTTAGGGCAAGCCAAGTTGATTTTTCATTTTTACATTGCATGGAATCTGTCAGTCGGACAGATTTTTTTAATTTACTATATATAAATTAATAAAATACAGTAATGTTCACATCTAATATTAGGCGAAGTTGATTTTTCGTGTTGCATTAACATGAGATCTAAAAACTTAGGTCAGTTGGTCCGATTTTTTATTTTTTTTAGAATATTTCTAACTATAACCCATAGTGATAATCACGGCATAGAAGTTACACAAACAAAAATATATAATTTGTGTAACCTATTATAAAGTTACAAAAAATTCATGTAACACCATATTGACATAACAAATCGGCAATTTATTAATCAATGAACAGGTATATTAAATATATAGTACACGTATTACACGCATATATACATTACAAATAGCGGGGGTTCGTATTATTTCGCTGACAATCACTTCACCGACATAACATTCTACCGACAAATACTCACCGACAAGTTCATTTTACCGACAGTTTGTTTCACCGAAGTTCATTTCACCGACAAGTTCATTTTACTGACAGTTTGTTTCACTGAAGTTCATTTCACCAACAAGTTTTTTTCAAAAAGCACCCTAAGTTTAGCCCTAATTCTATCTAATTCTACCCTGACCCTAACGACAATGACCAGAATTACTTTGTCGGTGAAATGAACTTTGGTGAAATAAACTGTCGGTAAAATGAACGTGTCGGTGAATAATTGTCAGTGAAATGTTATGTCGATGAAATAATTTTCGATTAATTAATTGCCACCCAAATAGCAGTACAGTACTGCAATATATAAATACATTATAAGAAACCTATAACCCTAACTCTAACCCTAACTCTAACTCTAATCTTAAAAAAGGAAATTTTATTTATGTATATTTGTACAAGGACCCCGGACATCTCTCATAGAGGTCATAACTGATCTGCATGAATTTAGGTGTTATTGCTACTCCTAAAATCAAGTAAATTTGCTAAAAGTTGGATTATTACATATAAATTTTATAGTAATTTGCTAAAAACTAAATTATAACATCTAGCATTGGGTAAATAAATATAGAGCAAATTTTTTAAAACTGTAATTAATAAAAATCTGCACAAATCTGTGACCCTGCAGATGGCAGTTAAAGAATTTTTTTAATTTTTTGAACAGATCTTTAACAATTCAATAATCTGTAAAAAGCGAATAATAATATTATTATATACTCATCTAAATAATAAATGCTAGCTAATTTTCATATATATTGGGTAAATAAATATAGTGCATATTTGCGCAGATTTTTTAAAAACTCAATTATTTTAAGAAATAAAAAAAATAATAAAATTACTATATGCTTGCCTAAATATTAAATGCTAGCTAATTTTTCATATATTAATGGATAGGATTTACCCGTCTAAATTTAGTACAAAGTACTAAATTATGACACATTTTAAACCTAATTATCTGCTAATTTTAATTATTAATTATGATTTTAATAACTCTTTATAATTTGTTAGATATGGAGCATTATGTCTAAAAAGTTTGATAACTTTAAGTCTTATTTTTGATTTTATATGATTTTTTTCTAAAAAGTTCTTTTTTTTAGAAAAAATTTTTTGTGCTAAGCCACAATTTGAAAATTACTAGTAATTTTATAATAAAAATACAGACGGAAATGTACTTAACTTAGTACAGGCATTGTTACACAAAAATTAAGGTTATTAAAAAATTTTTTTCTTAATAATTTTATTATTAATATAAAAAAAAATTTTGCTAAACAATTTTTGAAGATTTATCAGATTTTTGTATATAAAAAAAATTGAGTTTTTTAATTTTTTGGATTTTTTATGCATTTTGCAAAATGTACTAAATTTAGTACAAAACAGTAAATCCAAACCATTAANTAATATGTCAAGGATTAAATCTGGATCCCGGTCTTTTGATATTTCTTCATTATACAGAATACACATTTCTTTAACAATTTCATTAATAAAGTCCTGCGACTTGTTATCTTCTAAACACAGATGGGTAACATTGTTAGTTATTTGCGTAATAGCTGAGGAATTGTCGATTTTTTCTGGATCCTTTTCGAATACATTGTTGTAAGTTGACATCTTGCTGCAGGAAAGGTCGAGCTACTATACATAAAATTTATTGACGATGTGTATTCGTTAGCGCAACGTAAATTTACATTTTTAGACGCAATTGCCGCATAACACGTAACATTGGGGTGTGCGATGCATTATGTAATCAAACCTATGTGTGGTTAGTAACTACAATAAAGAAATCGGACGATCTGCCCTGCACGCTGATTGGTCTTTTATTATCCTTTATTCGTAATTTATTGGATAACTCATGACACGTGCACTTATGTCATTTTTATGTAATCTATACACCTAAAACAAATTCGACCGTAATGTGTGGGAAACTTATTTTTTCATACGTTTCATTGTGTTAATAACGTTGATGGCTAAGCTTACGTTTAAATATTATTATTTGTTCAACTTCAGAAAACGTGACCGTTGTGTGGGAAAACTTATTTTTACAACCAGTTAATAATGACAACAGAATTAAAATTACCAATTTTATCTATCTACAGGACATAATTTTGGGTTGTTTTTGTTGGCCGAATCCAAAAAACGTGATCAAATTTTGGGAAAACTTATTTTTTCATACGTTTCATTGTGTTAATAGTAACGACGGCTAAGCTTACATTTAAATTTTATTTGGTCAACTTCAGAAAACGTGACCATTGTGTGGGAAAACTTATTTTTACTTATGGTTAATAATGACGCCAATTTTACCTATTACACAATTTAATTTTGGGTTGTTTTTATTGGACGCATCCAAAAACGTGATCAAATTGTGGGAATAACTGTAATTATTGCGATATTTGTTATTATATCTTGTTTTGTATAAATAATAAATTACTAGGGCAAGTAGGAAATTCGCTTTTGCAATTGTTTTAGGGCAAGCCAAGTTGATTTTTCATTTTTACATTGCATGGAATCTGTCAGTCGGACAGATTTTTTTAATTTACTATATATAAATTAATAAAATACAGTAATGTTCACATCTAATATTAGGCGAAGTTGATTTTTCGTGTTGCATTAACATGAGATCTAAAAACTTAGGTCAGTTGGTCCGATTTTTTATTTTTTTTAGAATATTTCTAACTATAACCCATAGTGATAATCACGGCATAGAAGTTACACAAACAAAAATATATAATTTGTGTAACCTATTATAAAGTTACAAAAAATTCATGTAACACCATATTGACATAACAAATCGGCAATTTATTAATCAATGAACAGGTATATTAAATATATAGTACACGTATTACACGCATATATACATTACAAATAGCGGGGGTTCGTATTATTTCGCTGACAATCACTTCACCGACATAACATTCTACCGACAAATACTCACCGACAAGTTCATTTTACCGACAGTTTGTTTCACCGAAGTTCATTTCACCGACAAGTTCATTTTACTGACAGTTTGTTTCACTGAAGTTCATTTCACCAACAAGTTTTTTTCAAAAAGCACCCTAAGTTTAGCCCTAATTCTATCTAATTCTACCCTGACCCTAACGACAATGACCAGAATTACTTTGTCGGTGAAATGAACTTTGGTGAAATAAACTGTCGGTAAAATGAACGTGTCGGTGAATAATTGTCAGTGAAATGTTATGTCGATGAAATAATTTTCGATTAATTAATTGCCACCCAAATAGCAGTACAGTACTGCAATATATAAATACATTATAAGAAACCTATAACCCTAACTCTAACCCTAACTCTAACTCTAATCTTAAAAAAGGAAATTTTATTTATGTATATTTGTACAAGGACCCCGGACATCTCTCATAGAGGTCATAACTGATCTGCATGAATTTAGGTGTTATTGCTACTCCTAAAATCAAGTAAATTTGCTAAAAGTTGGATTATTACATATAAATTTTATAGTAATTTGCTAAAAACTAAATTATAACATCTAGCATTGGGTAAATAAATATAGAGCAAATTTTTTAAAACTGTAATTAATAAAAATCTGCACAAATCTGTGACCCTGCAGATGGCAGTTAAAGAATTTTTTTAATTTTTTGAACAGATCTTTAACAATTCAATAATCTGTAAAAAGCGAATAATAATATTATTATATACTCATCTAAATAATAAATGCTAGCTAATTTTCATATATATTGAGTAAATAAATATAGTGCATATTTGCGCAGATTTTTTAAAAACTCAATTATTTTAAGAAATAAAAAAAATAATAAAAGCAAATAATAAAATTACTATATGCTTGCCTAAATATTAAATGCTAGCTAATGTTTCATATATTAAAAAAATAAATTCAAATATTCATATATTTTATTAATAATTAATAATAATTTAATTTATTATACAAATAATAAAAAATAATATATTTTTATTAAAAAAAAAATACAAAACATATTACAATAGATACCACAAAAACACCTTAGAAACACCACACAAATACTATAAAGACACTACACAAACACTACATAAACACCACAAAGCCACTGTACACCACACAAATGCCGTAAAGATACCGTACGAATGCCATAGAGACAGAGACACTATACAATAAAAAGTTACTGAGATGCCAAAAAAAAAAAAAACCAAACAAAAGAAAAACGAAATTCAAAGCCTAACACGTACCAAGAAAGAATCAGAAATACTAACGATGGACCCAGCAGACTAAACAAAAGAAGCGCAAATGAAGAAGAAAGCACCACAAAAGGAAGTACGCCGATTGGACGACACCAACAATAAAAGAAACACCAACAAAGAAAAAGCACCAGAAAGGACGACTCCAACGGTGAAGCACCGAAATGGGTAGCTCCAGTGATGAAAACCCCACAAAACAAATCCCTGAAATCTCTAAAACAAAATTTTCGTACACAATGTAAACAAAATACAAAAATGAAAAAAGTTTAGAAAAAAATCTGCATACTTACCCAAAGATCCAAAACACCACCGTCGAAAAACGACGAAACAATTGCCAAAAATGAAGAAGTGCGAAGAAAGGCACTAGAATGAGCAACACCGTCGACGAAGAGCAAGCACCGAATGGACGACTCCAACGACGAAAATGAACAGCTCTGACGAGAACAAAAAAAGAATTAAAAATTGACGTATAAAAGTAATTTAAATAAAAAAAAAGTTATACTTATCTTGTATAACGTGATTATCAAAAAGAACCGTTTAACAATAAAAAAAATTAAAATTGACAAAACTGAAATAATTTAAAAATAAATTTAAAAATAAATTAATAAAAAAAACGTTAATAATTAAAAAAAAATTAAAAGAAAAAAACAAATATAAAAAGAAAAATTAAAAAAAAATAAAAAAATAATAAGTTAAATAATAAAAAATAATATTTTTTAAAAAAAAAAACGATTTTAAAAAATAAAAAACAAAAATAATAATAAAAAATTAAAAAAAAATAAAATTAAAAAAACAATATAAAAAAAAACTGAAAATTTTTAAAAAAAATAAAAAAAAATTTAAAAAATAATTTAAATAAAAAAAAAAATAATTTAAATAAAAAAAAATAATTTAAATAAAAAAAATAATTTAATTAAAAAATAATTTTAATAATTTAAAAAAAAAACGTTTAACTTTTTAAAAAAAAAGTTTAACTGAAAAGAAAAAAAAAATCAAAAAAAAATAATAATAAACGAAAAAAAATAATAATAAACGAAAAAAAATAATAATAAACGAAAAAAAAATTATAAAATATATAAAAAAAAA
>QKWP01001039.1:16031-39170 GCA_003550325.1 Gigaspora rosea
ATAAGTTTATTTTTTTCGTTTTTGTTTTTTTTGTTATTTTTTTTGTTTGTTTTTTGTTTGTTTTTTTTACTTATTTTTTTAATTTTATTTTATTTCTGGGACTTTGCAAGAAGTAGTGAATATAAACAAATATAAGCAAATATAAGCAAATATGAGCAAATATAAGAAATATAATAGTTTATTTTTTTTATTTTTTTGGTTCCGTTTTTTTTTTTGAATTTATTTTTTTTGGCATTTTTTTATAATAATTTATAATAAAATATGTAATATTTTAAAATATAATAATAATAAATAAAAAAAATAAAATTTTATATTAAAAAATTGCGAAAACTTGTGAAAACCTATAAAACGTTTAAAAATTTGCAAAAAGTATGATTATGTGAATATAATAATTATTAATTGATATCATATTCGATATATATCGATTAACCGGATATATATCGATTACTATCACTATCGATAGTAATGAACAGAGGTGATGAGTATCGATATATATCTTACTGGTTAGTAATTGATATATATCTATATATAAAATTTGCCGATGTTTTCTTTTACGTTACAACTAATGAACCTTGCTAAATCATAAATTTCTGGTCTTCTCTATTTAAGCATTACCAATAGTAGCAAATTTCCAAAGATATATTTAACTAAAAACATTTTTTTATTGCTTTTTCTCAAAGAGTCACAAAATATTCTTTTGAATTCTTTAAATTGTTTTAGAAGGCCTTTTAATAAAAGTTTTTTACTTTTTTAATTTGTTGAATAACTTTAATAGAAGCTATTTGACTTTAGTTTCTGCATTGTTTATTAATTTAACAAACTCTTTAATAGCAGCTTCATTTTATAATTTTGTCCAAAGGATATAAATATAAAAATTCTACTAAAAATTGTATCAGTATCTATACTATTCCTCTTTTTTTGACCTGCTTTGGCACTGCTTTGGCTAATTGGTCTGCCAAGTTATTCTATATATTGCCACTATGTATCTGAACCTTAGTTAAATATAAGTCGATTTTTTTTTAAGAGTAGAATATACATAGATTATTTATTATGATTTTGGTAGTGTATTAGGATTTTATACAAAATTTGAAATATGCTACTAATAAAAGTTTTTTAAAACCACTGTTAATCTTTACCAAAATTTGGTAATATACAGATTAAATCTTCTATTTATAGTAGTAAAATCTTTAGTATTGTATTTTTTTCCTCTTAGGTGAGACTCGCCAAATACGATCACTTTATTTATTATACTTTAAAAAAAGTACAAATACCCAAAGGACAAAGAATAAACAATACTAGTATCATCCGATTTAGACAACTAAACCAAATTCAAATTGCCGCACGGCATTTCGGGAGACACCAACTAGTCCATCAGCCTCGCTCCACTATACAAGAGCATTCCCCAAAGAAAATATCCTTGGAAGTGAGAAGAAAAAACTAAACTATAAAGGGCGAACTATAAAAAAAGAAGTAAAAAAGAAAATGAAAAAACAAAGAAAATGAGAAAACAAATGATAGAAAAAAGAAGAAAAAAGCAAGGCCACAGGTCAATTAAGACCTGGCACCAAGTGGACTATTTTAAAAATTACATAATACTAAGAAAAGTAGTCTCTACTCTAACTAAACTCAAATTATCATATGTAGGCAAAAAACTATTACTAGAAAAATAGCCTCTAACCTAGAAAACTGTAAAAATAGGTATGTAAAAAAAAAACTACAGCTAAAAGAACATTCTAAAAAGAAATTTCATTACAAGGTTTCCTCCAAACCAAAAACACGTGTTGCTTATTATTTATTTCGAAAAACTAAAATCCATCTGTGATTTTATTCCAATATGGTAGCTGTATTTCCCAATTAGAAGAGATAAACATTGCCGATCTTTTGGAGGGGGTACTGAGGGGGTAAGCTAAAATGCCCACTTTGTTGAAATTTCGAAAGAGCCAAAGAGATGAAGGAGATAAAAAGTGGTCCAACTTGTTTTGTGGGTTTAAAACCATGTAAGTTTTGTAGTCTATAAAAAAATATGCAGCTTTCATAAAATCTAAAACTGTTTGAACTTAATAACAAAAACTTCCAGTTACTTAGTAACCAACTACTATTCGATAGTTTTTGTGTTTTACTCCAGTGAGACCTATCCCAAGACTTCTTTTTCAGCTTTTTTTCAGTTGTCCCGAATAGAACTCTTGTTCCCGAATACTTCAAAAGAAGTTTTGTGATAAGAGGTTGCATATTATCTAAGTTTTCTACAGTTCGGTTGCCTTGAAAAAGTTGGTCCAGATGATCGTTGAAAAGAGTTGTTTAGTATTGTATTATTTTAAAAAAATATTCTTTCTTATATAGCTAAATTTGCTAGGACTTCAAATTTGTCAAGGTTATACAAAAAAACAAAAGTAAAAATATTTTTTAAATAGATAATTACTTAATCAGAATTGTGTTTACTATATAATCTGTTATACAAAAAATTTACAATGCATATCATATAGTGTGCTTCGTATTAAAAGGGCCCATTTTGCAATTTTTTTAAAAAATGGGTTTTTATTAGATTCATATAAATTTCAATATGGCTGACTTTTTCAATTATAAATGAAGGTCGATTTGTATAATAAAAAATAGAGGTAGTGTAAAAGAAAAATTTCATGAGTCTGCCTAAGGACAAGCATATCACAAGATTATCCGATAGTCATCTGTTATATTTAACCAATCAAAATCGTGAAATTTGCTTAATCCCAAATTAGTCCGAAAATCAAAACAAATGATTAAACTCAATTATCTCAAAATAAGCTATATGACAAAATACATATACTTTACCCTTAACTCAATTAGTTTTTTGATATTAGTGACTAGAGAGCTCTTGCACTTAAGGATCTGCTTGTTTAACAACTATAATTTTTTCTCTATACAGTTAATTGCTTTCTCACTATCTATTAGAATTTAACTTTCTTTCTGCATAGTATCTTAAACAATATAGTCCAAATCGATATTAATTTTATATGTAGCAATTAGTGTTCCGCAGACCCGATCCGAGATCTGGATCCGATCCGGATCCGTACTCGTCGGATCCCAAAAATCAGTTTCGGATTCAGTCTGTCGAATTCGGATCCATATAAAGATCCAAAAAGTCATATGTAAAGATCCGGTTAGGATTTGGATCCGTGTATATCTGTATATTTAAACACTAATCCAAATCTATACTTGGACCGATTTGAAATTTCAGATTGGATTTGGATCTTTAAAAATATCCGTCCGATCCAATCCGTGCGGAACACTAGTAGCAATAAGAGCCATCCTACTACTCTAAGGCTTATACTTTTTATCAAAATTTCCTTCTTTATATCAAGTTGAACCCAACCTATATCTAATTCTTGGTTATCTACTATATGATCTACTTTACATGCCCTATCAGTATAAAATACTAATTTTTTCTCTATTCTATCTAAGTTATTCACTAGTATTTCTTTAAATCTATTCTCTATAATTTCGTTTAACTTTTTTTTTTTGATAATCTTTATTTCTAAAAGTTCTACTTTCTTTAAACAGAAAATGCTACTTTCTCTGATTCTATTACTCTTGGAGTACTAGTCAAGATCCAGCTTTACAAGAGAGAGAGATCTAGCTGTTTCTTTTTTTTCTTTTTTAAATTTTGGTAAAAATAAAATTATCTTTCCCTTTTTTAACTTATAATAGCAATTTTCTTTTTTTATGTACATCTTATATAGTTTTGAAGCCTACAACCTTTATATCTATACAAGATCATATTATTTTGATTTATTTTTGGTTTTGGATTCAGTACTCAACTACTATTTCTTTACTTGTTTTTTTAAGAATCTTTTCTATAATCTCTTTGTCTTTGAGATTAGCTTTTGTTTATATCCACTCTTTCTTTCTTCTGTTAGTAGGCATCTTTCTATTTGCCAAGACTAAAGTTAACTTGTTTTTATTACTTGTTATAAAACATGATTTAACTTTTTGCAAGTAAATATTATTGAGCATTTTTTTCTCTAACTATTGAAACCATTCTGTATGTTTTTTCTTTTTGAATAAGTCTTTGCAAACTTTAATTTAGTTCCATGTTAGTAATTTGTTACCCTCACTATTAAACAATTGTTCAAAATAGAATAGTACAAATTTGTCCAATTGCAAGATAGCTTTCCATAAAATACATTTATCTAGCAAGTTTATAAGAGGTATACCACTTTTTTTCAATTTTTCAAAAAGGATTAACAGGCTTTAAATAGGCTTTTTCTATATGCTTTTGCTAATATTAAACATACCAGACTGTTCTTCTATAAAAAAATAACTTTTTCTATCTGATTTATCTCACAAATATCTTCAGTTATTTTTGCTTTTAAGCAGTTTTGGATTAGTCTAATACATAGTAAGTTTCTGAGTACATTTTTTTGATTTAAATTAGAGTTCATTATTTAGTAGCTTAAAGCCTCTAAAATCTTTATTCAAAAGCAGGATATCGCCTTCTGTTTTTTCCAAATCTAACTTATTTTTACATATTCAGAAAAGAGGCTACTAAATTTCTTGTGTGCTCTTCTGTAATTTTGGATACTTGTAACAAATAGCAGAGCTTCAGTATTAAGCATATATTTTGATATATGTTAGTTGACTCCAGTTTGTTTTTTTGCTACTAAGTGTTCTCACTAACTGCCTTACATACTCCTTTGCTTTTTGTATGAATAGTCTGTTATTCAATTTGTTGTTAAGCCAAATACTTAAATATCTAATTATACTTTTATTTTTCTTTGCCTTAATAATACTATTTTTAAAAAAAACTTCTGGTCTTCTGTTAACAAGCTTCTCTTCTTTTTCTTTATTTATAACCATTAATTTGTATGTCATTTAGATCAAAAAAGCTATTTGCAATTATTATAATTGTTTCTATTTGCTCTTTACTACTTGTAACCCAAACTGTATCATCAGTGTATACTAATGCTAAGATTTTACTTTGTTTTAGTCTTTAAGTTTTTTTTATTTCTTATACTATATATACAATTTTTTAATATGATTTACAGCTATTATTACAAATTTTGAATGCTAATAAAAATTAACTAAATTATTTTTTAGCCAATTTGATAAAGTTTGTGATTTTAGTATAGTTAGCTATTTTTGTATTATATAAAATACTTATTTTATAGTTAATATCTAAGTATTTGGCAATTTTTCAAAAATAAATTTTTTTAATTATTTGCTAGCAAAATTGATTTGAAAGGATAATGCTTTTGTATTCAATCATAGATATACATATATATAGTATATATGTACTAGTCTTATAATTTTTATTAGATATTTCAAAAATTATGATAATAGCTATTAAAGCAATAGGTTTTACAATTGCAAAACCGGTTAATTAATACTATAATAATTGTATATATATGAAATAGTATATAAATTAACAGGTTACTTAACAGATTAATCTGTTCATACTTGTTATCTACCAGTATTGCTATTAAAAATTCACTTCCATGTGATTATTGGCCAATAAAAGATCATAATTTGGTGTAATATAATATGATTAGAAAAAGTCAAACCAAATGCCTCTTTTGAAAAAATGCTTATTTCTCAAAAGTTTGCATAAGAACTTACTTTTTGCACTAATAAAAAAAAGTTTTTCTAAATGATTTTACTATATATAATCTAAACCTAAACCCTAACTAAGCGCTTACTCTAACCCTAATCTAATATAAATAATTCAGTGTAAAAACTAATATTAGTAAACCATCCGAAGTAAACCATCCGAATCTCAACCTCCAATTTCTTAAAAAAAAGCGAAAACATATCATTAATAACAAATTGGATCAATATTTAATATCTTGTAGTTATTACATCAATTCCGATGATGTATTTTTCACTACAACACATCTAAATTCATGAGAATCATAAGGACAATCTTTAATACCACTATAAGAAGGATCTTACAATGTCAGATGGATATTTACACAGGTGGAATTGAGGTAAATGTGTAAAAATAAATGTACATGGAGTAGTGTTCCAAATCGTTAGTTGAAAAACCAACTAGTTGGCAAATTTTCAACTAATCGATTTAAAAAAAATTTAAACAACTAATCGATTTATTATAAACTAGTTCGATTACAATCAATTGTTAGTTATCAACTAGTTATCAACTAATTATCAACTTAATATAATTTATATTAATCTACTTAAACAACTATTATTATTAATCGTAATAATATAACAGAAATCACAACCATTGATTGGTAACTAATTATGCTTCTCCGGTTGAGTTGTATCTGGTGTGCATTTTTTTATTTCAACTTTGCCAGTTTTCAATGTGTTTTACACCAACTGGATATCCTCCAAAGCATAAAGACCAGGGATGGCACGTTACTATGTTCAATTGGTTTCAATTTTTTTTGGACATGTGTCCATTTTCAATTGGACATATGTCCATTTTCAATTGGACATATGTCCATTTTTCAATTGGACATATGTCCAAAAAAAATTAAAACAAACTGAACATAGTGACATGCCATCCTAGATAAAGACACTATTCTTCGTATATGATATGAATTGCCCCGGGTACCAATTATTGAGTTAGTACTTTACTTACAGTTGTCATTTTTCAATTTTCACTGATTGAAAAATGTTTTGGACGATTCTTGACGTAACAGATTAATAATAATAATAATAATAATAATAATAAACTAATTCATATTTATTAATGATATTAAAAATTTTAAGTGGTTCTTTTAGTGTCATCTGTTTCATTTTTTTTATATACTTGAATCGTTTTATATATTATACTTGAATCGACCTTTTTTTTTTAAATCACTACTGGATATTAGACCTACCATTAAATAATAGGTTAGGTTTAACCATTTTTAACCAAGTTTACAGTATATAATCTATTATAGTAGAGCTTGGATCCATTATCTGTTTTCATATTAAATTTAACGGATATCCGTCGGATTTTATTATTAAATTTAGTATACAAATCCAGGTTCTATATTGTGGTTATAATATTCTGCGGAATATAGGTGAATAATCTACGTCTTTTCAAATTTCCATTACCAGTTACATAATAAGCGAGATGTAAAGTATTGAATGAAGATGACAGTTATGTGAGTGTACGTGAAAATCAAAATAATCGAATCAAGCAACCATTCTAACAGCTCTTTATGATTAGTGTAAAATAATCATTCTAACAGCTCATTATGGTTAGCGTTAAATAATCATTCTAACAACTTTTGATGATTAGGGTTAAATAATCATTCTAATAGTTTTTTTATGATTAGTGTTAAAAAATAATCATTCTAACAGCTCTTTATAGTTGGCGATAAATAACAATTCTAAAAACATGTTAAATAATCATCTTACCGGCTCTTTATTGTTGCGTTGTAAAACCATTCTAACAAGCTCTTTCGGATAAGCATTTAGTGTTTGGATTAGGATGGTTGAGATATGGCTTCGTGTGACATTTGATCAACTTTCATCAACAAAAGCCGATGTTTAATTGATAGATGTCGCTATAAATATATATTTTCAAAATTCTTCGTATCGAGGTTTAATATACTGTATAATATCTTATAATTTATAATATAAGAATTGAAAAGTACGTGTATATAATAGGGATTAGTTAATGGCAGAGATTACCGTTTTTATAACTTTATGAATTGTCACAGCTGATGCTGAAGTTGACTGATGCTGAAGCTTTGACCTATTTTGATATAAAATTTTAAAATTTTTTTTGGATGTTTTTTTCGCTTTTGTCTTATAGGGTTAGGGTAGGGTTTGGGTGTAGATTTTATATTTATAGAATATATGTGGGTTTTAGCAGGGCTTATAGTTTCCAATCGAGCTTCAGCATCAGCCGTGACATGAATTATTAAATCAAGTCTATGTCTGTATGCGTACGTGCACTTAAAATGTATAACTGATATGTACTTAAAACTAACAAATTAACGATTAAATTTTTATTCATATTATACTTCAAATTTTGATGATAATATAAGTTACAGTATTTAAATTCAAAACCTAATACATAAGGCTCCAGCCCTATGAAAAGCTACCTGTTTATAATTAGTTATTTAATTGCCCATGTCTGGTTCAATTTGTAATGATATGTTATATTAAATATGAAAGCGATACTACATCTGCTTAACGGAGTCTTAATGCTTTTGTGAAAATGTATTATTTGGTTTAATTTCTAATGCTTTGCTAAATCTGTAAGTTATCATTACTATAATTTTAAAGATGAAATATTTTTTGTAATATCAACTATACAACTTACAACTAAACAATTTAAACAACTAAACTAGTGACTTGACTTGGCAAAAAAATTATTGATTGATAATTGACCCGAAAAAAATTTTTTTAATCGATCAAAAATCAAGGATACATGATTGATCGAGTATAATCGATCAAGCATGTAATTTATGAGCTCGAGTGGATATAATCGATCAATCATTAAGTCAATCATTGATCGATTATATTATATTTACCAGTTAAAAATACTGTATTATATTAAAGATAATAAGGTCATGCAACCTTATAAAATTAAATCTTTTCTTGAAATTGTATCCGCATAATGTGACCCGATAAGAGATACACCCGATATTATTAATCACAACATTTTCATCAAAAATTTTCGATTGAAAAAATTTTATCAACTCAGAACACTAATATGGAGACAATTCATGCATTTTTTCCTGTTTATATGACCACATTTATTTTTATTGAAAAGCAGGAGCACTCACATATGTTTTTACTTGATTGATTGAAACTATCAAAAGAAGCTAAATTCTATTCGATGCACTATTGGTTATCATAAATCTAGCTTTGTTATATAGTGAAACTGGTTTATTTTGAATAACGAAATTTTTTATCTTTATCAAAATTTCTAGGATCTTTTTTCTTTGATCAGGATCTGTATAATCAAGGAATGGATATCGACCTGTACTGTACTTTGATCCACTGGATACCTGTATATATACATTTTACCGGTCGGAAATCCCTCCCAAAGACTGTCAAGATAATTAGATTCAATCTCTGCCCTGTAAAATGTAAATCGTGTCCCAATTACGCGTATTGCAAATAATGATTGAATATGGTATCTTCCTGATATTTCCTGGTGGTTTATATATGCTGAAGCCAATACTTCACCAGCTATTTGGCATTCGCCCCACCAATTACTTTTGTTAGCGCTATGCAAATGCTTGTCTTCATCAATTATCACAAATAGATTGCCAGAAAAGTCAGTTTTCGATATTACCTTTTTATTGTGCACATTGAAATAACAATCTGCCTTCAGTTCCAAAGAAAATGGGTATTCATTAAATTTTAAAACGGATAAAAGAAAGTTTACAAATGAGTCGGTAACTTTCTCACGCTTTCCTGCACTCCCAAGTTCTTTCATTAATACATTTGATACATATCTGGCTAGTGTTCTTTCTTTATTATGCCAGTCTTCGGTAAGGGAATCGTCAGTCCAGACACCAAAAAGTTGATCCTTATTCGCATTTCGCAAGAGAAGACTGGTATTGTATGAAAAATTTGGCTTATCTCCAAACATTTCGATGGTTCCTTCTACATAGTAAAATATTAAGTGCACATAAGTCTTTCCATCTAAGTTCACTGGTATAATTGACAAGTTCTGAGAGGCTTTTCAGACCCGTGCTTGGTCCTTGAGACATTTTTGATTTTCTGATCTAAAAAAGTAGATTCTTTTTTATTGGCTATCATGTCTGATGATCCTCAAACATGATTGGCTAAATAAAATAAAGCCAGGTTATGTCGACACAAATCAGATTTCAAAGATTAGGTGTAACGTAACACGATCAGAAAATTTCAAAACAAAACGTTCGTTTGAAATTTTGCATAAGAAACCGCCTTTGGTGCACTAACAAAAAGTTTTCGTTGGGCCGTTTTACTATATAAATTTTCTATCGACACATGTCCCTAACTAACCCAAACTTTAAAGAATTTTGCTGCGCCACGAACCTGGCACAGGTTTCTTGCCCCGGATTAGTTTCAGGAAAAGAGAAAAAGAAGCTAGGCTAGTATAGATAGTAAATTTTATGGTTATTTTAGAATAAAATTTAAAATTTATTATTAACTTTTTTTAGTACAATAGATCAAATAATTTTGATATATTTCTATATATTAAAAATTCTTTCAACATAGAAATTATTGTAAAAAATTTAATTTGTATAAAAATAATTAATACCGTAAATTCTCAAAATAGCGGGCATCTGCGTGCTATTTTGAATACATGCGTGCCATTATTTCAAGTACGCCATGGGCGTTATGTTGAATCTTGGCTAATTTTTTGAAGGTCAATTTGCTTTAATAAATTAAACTATACACATGATATTAATGCATAGGGGACGTGGGTTATTTCGGGACGCGCATGAACGTTATTTCGAAATCTATGCTATTTTTAGGGGGAACGATTTCAAAATAACGCTCATGCCCAAGAATTTAACTAAAGTAGTTAAATTATGAAATTTAAGCCTTTTTTCTTGAATTATAGATAATTTGTATTAAGTAGCTTTTAAAAAAATTTGTATACGTACAAGTAATTTAAAAGAGTTTTTTTTTGTAAATCATAAAAAAAATTTAAATTACTATATTACTAAATAAAATTAAAAAAAAAATTATTAATCATTTTTTTATAATTTTTTTATCGTTAAAACTACTTTAATATAAAAGCTTTTTTTAACAATAATATATTTTATTATTATATAAAAAGTTTTTAATTTCTATACATTGTATATATTTAAAAAATCAAACAAATACTGTATATAAATAATTATTCAAAATATTAAACAAATATACTTTAAAAAATATTTTATAACAATCAAGCTTTTGTTTAAAATTTACTATCGCTATACTCCTAAAATATCTATTGATCTATATAGATACCACAACCTCCAAAGTTTAATCAATGATTCTGTCAAGTATAATTTAAATGTCATTACTATAAAATCTTTAATGAACCCTAGAGTTCTAAAAAAACTTGGAGTTCCACCGAGTAAATACCATCTTTGTAATGGACCAATCATAACATAATCACCCGTTAAACCATGTTCTTTTGAATAACGTATTCGTCTTTTTTCTTCATTTCTTGTTTCACACCATAATCCTCGTATAGCATATTGTGCATTCATTCTGAAACTTTCTATCGGTTTTCCTCCAAGTTCACGATGAATTCCACGTACTATATTAATTGTTCTAAGTACTAATAACATATCTCGTGGTAAAGATTCCAAAAAATCAAAGAAATCACTTAATTTTATATGTTTTAATTGATCATGAATAATAGCACGTTCTTCAGGAGTTAAATCTTCACCAAGAGGAGTTGTAGAATCTGGTATGCGTTGCGTAAAAATCAACGGAAGAAATTGAATATACTGTGAAACACCTAAGGAATCAGCCACATTTTTGAGAGCTTCAGAATCATTAAGTACTAAAGCTTTCCATAGATCACAATATACCATACGAAAATCATCAGATAATTCTCTATAGAGTCCATGATCAAGAATAACAAGTTGAGGTTTATTTGTTATTGGTGAAATTGTTACAAGAGCATTTCCAGCATGAGGATCACAATGAATCACACCATGACAAAAAATCATTTCAGAAAATACTTCTTGTAATAAAGTTCGTACCCATTTTGGATTTACACCTAAATTTTTTAATTTTTCAAGATTGTTAATTTTAACACCATGCACGAATTCCATGGTTAACACACGTTTAGTCGTTAAATCCCATATAATATTAGGAATTTTTACTTCATGTGCACGATGTTTGAATCTCTGTTTTGTCAATTCACCGTTTTTAGCTTCACGTAAAAAATCGAATTCCGAAATCAAATTTTGTTTAAATTCGGTTATAATCCAAGTCAATTCAAATTCCGGAAAAAAGAAAGAAATTAAATCGGACATTGATTGCATAGTCCAAATATCCACATGAAAAAGTCTTGATACCTAGATTATGAAAATTTAGTACTAAGTGTAATTGAAAAAAAGGAGAAAAACTTGAAATATATTTACATCAGGATATTGAACTTTAACAGCTACTTCTTGACCATCTTTTGTTTTAGCTGTTATTTAATATAAATATAAGATAATAATAACAACAACAACAACAACAACAATAAAAATAATAATAAAAAAAAAAAAAAAAATAATAATAATAATAATAAAAATAAAAATAATAATAAGAATAATATAATAATAATAATAATAGTCTTATTATTATTAACAAATTGTATAATGAGATATTCAATAAATGTGTAACAAATTTATTACCTTTGTGCACTTGAGCTAAAGATGCAGCAGCTATTGGAGTTTCATCAAATTCCGAATATACATCATTTGGAGTTAATCCATTAAATTCTTCAGCAAAAATTTTCTTTACATCTTCTATACCTCTATAAGGAGCACGATCTTGTAAAACGGATAAAGTTTCGATATATTCTTTAGGAACGATAAAAGTTAAAGAAGCAAGATGTTGAGCTCCTAGATAATTATTAACATATATATAATAACATATGCATATAGTATATAAATATTTTTTTCTAAAAAAAAAAAAAGAATACGATCAAAATAAAAAGTAAATAAAGTAAATTTAAAAAAAGTCTAACCTTTTACATATATACCAGTATGAAGTCTACAAAGTTTCAATAATCTTTTTGCAACTCTTAGATGAACAATTTTCTGAGAAGCTTTGTATTCATTAGATTTAGAATCATAATTTTTAAATCGATAATGTAATATCTTATAATCTAGCATACAAAGGCAGCTATTAAAAAAGAAAGAAATTAACCGAATCAAATTTTAAAAAAATAAAAAATTATTATTATTATTATTATTGTTATTATTACGATTTTGCTAAAGAAGCAAAAAAATTCTCACGTCAATTCGAACCTCGTACCAAACACACAAAGTTACCGTAGAGCGGAAAATTCCAGCAACGATTAATTTAAATTTATCTTGGTAACTTTGCGACCACGTTACACCCAAGATCGTGGTTGCAGTAGTCAAACCTAATAAACCTAGAATTATAGAATTATTTCTTACATTATTTTTTATTTTAATGACTGAATAATTATTATTAAAACGATCAAAATAATATTTTGAATCATGATTAAAAATTTTGTTTGTTGAATATTGAATTTTATCTAAAGTAAAGAATTTTAAAGAACTTTTAAAAGTTGTAGGTTTATACACAAAGGAAGCGAAATTTATTTTATGAATCAATGATTTGTATCCAAAACATTTTGTTAACATAAAATGGTTTTGAAAAACCAAACGAGAAAAATTTTTTTGCATTCCGATTACCATCAAGAAGTAAAGAATCTATGATTGATAAAAATTTAATTATTTGAATTACGTAATATTAATATCAGATATCAGATATCTAGAATTTAATCGTTAAATCATATGATTACGTATCAATTTTTTTTTTTTTTTGTTTATTTTACAGTATATTAACAATTCTAACAATTCCAACTCTTTGTTATACTCAAATATACATTAAAAAAAATTGTCTAAAAATAACTGACACACGATAATCATACGTATAAGTGTCAAATATCGATATTAGATATTATTAATTCATTATTAAACACATAACAAAAAAAAAAAAAGGTATGTATATTATTAAATGTCATTGAATTTATTGTTAATAATAAATGAACCAATCTAATCATTCTTTTTTTTAAGACAATAAGAAAATGATACGTAGTGTGTAGTGTAATTAGACATGATACAGGTAAAATACTCGATTATAGTTAATTACGTACAGTACTATCGCTATAGTTAGGTTTTTCGCGGGTAACACAAACCAAAACAGGAAATAAGTGCGTGAAGATAGGAAGTTTATGGTTAGGGCGTTAGTGGAAGGATTTGACTAGTAATTAACCGTCATTCCAGGATAGTCAAAAATTTTATGTCTTCTGATTGGCCATTTCTTTTTATGAGTTTTGTGTATTACTCGCTAAAATAAGTGACTGCATGTACAGTCGGGACATTCCACAAGCGTAAATCAATGCGTTCTAGTGTAGTGCATATATTTACCAAGGGTTTATTGCATGCACTTAGAAAGTGTGTTACCCTCCTATATTTAGAGTTGGTGGATTAAACGAACCAAGTCCCTTATTTCAGACCAATAAACAAAGTTTTATGATCGACTAACGCTATTAGGGAAATTGGCAATTATACAAAGATTCTCTGTATGTGAAAATAAAATACATTGCTATGGATTTATTTTAAGAATTTTTTTTTATCGACACTAAAATTATTATTATTATAAAAAAAGTCCCATAGAAATATAGTTCAGTGTAATACCAAAATCACATGTAAAAATATCCCGATCATCGATCACTATATCAAGATCACGGGGTATTTAGTAACTACTCTACTCAGAATTATATAATGCATTTTAGGTTAGAGAAAAAATTAAAAGTCAAGAAGAGGGATTTTTTTTTGAGGTGTTAAATACAGTATTTTTTAATTTGACACCAAATAAAATTGAACACCAAAAGTGTATTTTAATAAACTCATTTACATTTTGTTAAGGATTAATGATAATGTTTGTTGTGGTAATGATTAGTAAAAATAAAAATTCTTATTGAAATAAAAATGTAATGTTTATTTGAAACCTGCAAAAAAATAAAAAGAAGTAATTTTTGACATCTATATAAAAGATCCACTTTTAAATCAACGAATTCTGTATTTTGAACTAGGAATATTACGATCACTAGAAACCCTTCTATTTGATTCACTCGTGTAATTAGTGTAATGTCCATAACTATTTCTACCACCTTCAGAAATGGGTATGTGACCATAATTCATATTCACTGATGAATGAGGATGTAATGAATCACGATGTTTACTTTTAGAATAAGGTTGTGGAGATTGTGGTGGGAAATACCCAGTACTTAATTTAGGAGAATATGGAGAATGAGGAGAATGTAGACTTCCATATGAGCTGTTACTATGGTTTCTATGATGATGAGTTATATTTAAATTAGAAGGAGTATCTTTTCTTTCACGAGATTTATTTAAACTAGTAGCACTATCTTTTCTTTCACGAGGTTTGTTTAAACTAGTAGCACTATCTTTTCTTTCACGAGGTTTATTTAAACTAGCAGCACTATCTTTTCTTTCACGAGGTTTGTTTAAACTAGCAGCACTATCTTTTCTTTCACGGGGCATTATGTTTGCAGAACCTGAAGTGCTTGTTGTAGTACTTGATGAATCATTCATTAACATTTGATGACGTGCATCAACTGATAATGCAGCTAAAGTTTCACTCGCCCAGGACCCAGGTTCTTGACGATGACTAGGTGAAATACGACCCATCATTAATTGTGGTGAACTTAATAAATCATTTTTACGTTGTTGAGGTAATTCTGAATGGCTCTTTCGTCGAAAATTCTGATGGGATAAAGATTTTTGAGGATCTATTTTTTTTTTTTTTAAAAAAAAAAGACATTTTATTTGTTAAGATATTAATATAATTAGTATTATTATACAGGAGGGTAACCATAATTATTTAATTGTATTTAATGCATTCTAAAAGATTAATATTATTTGAACTACGAAGGGGTGATTTTTTTTTTTTGTTGAATGCATTAAATACGATTATTAAATAGTTACAACTACCCCTCTGTATTAAATATCTAGTTAAAACATACTGGAATCAAATGTGTTAGAACGATGACGGCGATGATCATTTGATCCTCTACCAAGTGGACTTGCATTAAATGTCTGATTTGGTGTATAATCGGATAGTCTATGACTGCGTACATTATGAGGATCAGGACTTAAAAGTCCATCATCATTCGATACTGCATGTATGTACATATATAAATATATATATTACAAATAGAATATATGTAAATAAATATATGTGTAATAAAATTAAAGAAATTTACCATTATTAAGCCATTCTTCGATTCTTTCACCATTTTTCTTTGCAGAACCATTAGGAGATGCAACTTTAATTATTGGTTTAACTTTGAGTGCAAGGGGCATATCATCAGAACTTTTATCTGTTTCATCATCATCATCATCATCATCATCATCATCATCACTCTCCGAATCTTCTTCCTTAACTTTTTTAAGTTTATCTTTTATTTTATTATTATTATTATTATCTAATTTATTTTTTTTTTGAGTATTTTTTGATATGGATAATTGATTAACTTTTGAAGTTAATTTTGGAGATTGATCAGAATCAGATTCATTAGAATCATGATGAGTTAATTGATTAACTAATGAAGATGGTCTAGAAGGAGAATTAGTATATGAAGAAGATGGTCGAGATTGATTTGTTGCTACAGAATTTGGACGAGATTGTACATTAGCATAAGAAGATGGCGGTCGAGATGAGTTATTAGGATTTGATCGTAATTGAACGTTATTTTGAACAGATGATGGTGATGGACGAGGATTTGGTAAACTATTTGATTTTGAAGGAGTTTTTGCAGTATGCACATCTAAACATGATATAAAAAAAAAGTTGATTATTTATTTGTAAAAATAAATTAAAGAGAAAATTAAATTTAATATTTACCAGGAAGGGATTTGGATTGTTGAAGTATTAAAGAAGTCCTTTGACTAGAAGATGGTGAGAAAGACGATACCATATTATTATGTCTATTATTTAATATAGATTGTCTAACATCCATTAATGTAGCCTGTTTTCCTAGACTACCACGTCTTTCTTCAGACATAATAATACTATTTCTTGGACTATCATTTAATGAAGAATATGATGATGCTCTTTTTCTTTGAAGTTGAGGAGATTGTTGAGGGGATTGTTGAACAATATTATCATTAATACTATCATTATCATCTTGTGTACTTAAAATCGGTGGAATAAGTAAATGAGTTGGTCTTGGTATATAAAAGTGGTCATCATCATCCTCATCATTATTATATTTATGACGACCATTTGAACGATTATGAATAAAGATTGCACTATTTTCTGGATCTTCTTTCAGTGCTTTCGCTAACTGAAGTCTTGAAAAAACAGCAGGGTCACTATTTACGGATACGCTCATTTTTGATTGAAATGATTGAAAATGATTGAAATGATTTCGATAGATAAAAAAAAAAAAAAATATGAAATTGTAAAATTTTTTTGGGGTATGTATGAGTATATATATTATATATATATATATATATATCTTATATATGTGTATATTATTGTACAGTAATATAAATATTATATAAGGTATGAATATACACCGTATATATTATATAGTATATCAGATATATATATATATATATGATATTATGTATTATAAATTATTTATTATATTAAATAATAAATTTTATAACTTATGATACAACAAATAAACTGGAAAACGGATAACGACAGATTTATATAACCCTGACAAAAACGAAAATATCATTAAAAATGACTTGCTGCAAAAAAATTCGGCAGAAAGGAAGGGTTTTTATATAGAGAGTAGAATAGGTTTCCAAAAAAAACATAAGTTAAGCTATTCTATTTAAAAACTCGTACATAATGCTGATAAAAAAAAAAATAAATGTGGGAGAAATAGTACGTGCCTATCGATATGCATTGCATATATACAATATGTGTGACGGGAAAATCTGATTTGTGGTAGATGTTCAAGGTAATTTTCTTTTTAATTTTCTTATATTATAGCTAATTACAGAAATAATTTAGCCGCACGAACTTAACAATTCCAACACTAAAAAAAATACTTAAAAAAAATGTATAAAGTATTCGAAATATCAATTAATGTAAGAATAATATAAAAAAAAAAAGATAATAAATGTGAAATGATAACAAAACGAACACGGCTTTTCCGCTTCAAAGATCTCAGTTTCATTTTTATTTTATCGCCCTTTGTTTGCTAATTTTTAATTGTTACAAATTCAGAAATTGTTTACATTAACACTTAAGAATAGTAATGAAGTAAAATCAGGTTTAAAATTTCATAATTTTTTTATCTCTATAAATACTTTTGAAAAACTACTTTAAAAGATTATGCGCAAACTAAAATAATAGTGCGTAGATGCTTTCTTTGAATTTTTTTAAAGTCTTTAGAAAAATATCAGAGGAGATTCCAGACGTTCCGCTATTCGTGTAACATTGCTGCATTAAAGAATTTAAATTCGTGTAACATGCATAATAATATATACGTGTAAAATAGTAAATTACTGAAAATACTGTAATACTGAAAATATACTTGCTTGATATACATATACACATACTAATATAAGGAAACAAAAACTAATATATTTTTATATATATATACAGTATTTTTTTTTTGTCGCCCTTTATAAAAAGCTATGCATTTCGTATTTACGTACGAACTGTACGTACGTACGTATCTGGTATGTGAAAGAGCTTTGATGATTATTCGAGGAATATAAAATCTATTTTTAGATACAGTACATTTACATACTGTAATAGAATATTTTTCGAATTTAAAGTGTTGCCTGGTTAAGGTAAGATTGCACGTATCGATTATTTTGAATACAAACATGCTTCATCACCTTGTTCATCTTTAACTTTATACAAGAAAATGCATACCGGATGACGTTTTATGTAATCGATCTGTTACACTAATATATGCTACACAAGATATTTAGCCTTATTTACTTCAGTACTTGTATATACTTGTATGAAAGCCTTACAAGTAAGTATTCACATTCATTGTTCGTACACCCATTATATTATTAGTATTAGTATTCTCTTACTGATTCACATGAAAGAGATTGGCTCGTTCTAAATTCGAAAAAAAAGAGGTGATTTGCTATCCTTGCTTATCTTTTTTTCCTAATACCGGTAATATCATTCACGTGATAAGCCGAAATAGGCCGTACTGCCAAGCCACTGTTTTTTAAATGCGACCTTATACATGATCACTCAATAATTTAATGCATGAAAAGATATTTTTTAAGGATTAATTTATCGATGATTAGCGTTAGTATACGAATAAATAGTATTAATACAAATGTAAACCGTAGATTGTTCTATTTTTCTACGCATTCATAAGGGAAAAATTATTACGTAGTTACACTCATAAGGAAAAATTATTAGTTATTTAGTTATGTACACTTGATACATAAATTAAATGTTGTTTCGAAATTGTTTAAGTTATATTTTATTTATAAAAAAACAAACCAAATTTGCAAATTTAGTAAACTTTTTTTTCTCGTGATTTTCATTCGATTCATTTTCGGATGAACTTAATTAAATTACCTCAATAGGAATCTTTCCCTAATAAATCTGTATTAAATTATTCTAACCTTTAAAAATATTTTCGTGTTAACGCCAATCCAAATAAATTTTATTAATATTCCCAAACCAAGTAATTGAAATGCTTGTTTTCACATTTAACGTTAACTGATTGTCAACTCAAATTATTCTCTCACCAATCGGATCTTTGTTATATTTATTTCATGTTAATCCCAAATTTATTACTAATGATTTTTACTTTCTAGTTTTCGTCGTTGTTAAAAATAGCTATATAATGAAAATGCTCTCTCTAACGCTAACGTTAAAATAATAATGATAGCTAATTTAATGTTACATATCGTTAAGTAATTACTTACTATCTTATTCTATTAATTATTTTGTGAAATTAACCAATAAAATTAATTCGTCTTTAAAACGTATATATATATATATATATATATACGTAAATTTTTAAAGTTATTATTTATTTATTTGTTTATTAATCTATTAATCGTCAATTGGTTTATTTAACCGATTGTTAACGTTGACTGTACCTTTTTTGATATACCAGTATATCGATATCGATATGACGTGTAGCTATATATATATATATATATATATATATCGATGTTTATTATAACGATAAAATTATTAAAATAACGATAGCATTCGATCATCAAATAAGTTATCAGGGTTTGTTGTCACACGATCGCAATGCACTTTGAGCCGGTGCGTACGCATTTAGTTTTAACCTTATCGTTGATTTACTTGTACACTCGCGTGGCAATCTTGCATTAATCTAATTTCTCTAATTATGTCATTTTTTTTAATGAGCAGGTATACACAAACAGAATTATAAATGACCCCTGAAAAGTACTGGGAGCTAAGTCGGTGACTAAATGTTGCGGTACCTTGGTCTGCACATTTTAAAACTATTATCATAATTCCTGAGACACCTAAAAAATCGGCCAAACGACTTTTCGGCCGATTCGGTTATTTCGGGAAAAAAAAAAACTGATAAATTGATATATCGGATATATATGTAATTTAAGACCAGATGACTAATATAAATATTATATACAGTATTATAAAACCATATATCGACATGCATATCTTTGGTTGAATACAGAAATATGATACTTTTAAAGCATCTTCGCGATGAAAAAAATTTAAAAGCCTTATAAGTTCGAAAAATTGCCAAACACTTAGGTGTTGACAAGGCGTTCACTAAACATGAATGATATAAAAATTTCTTAAAACGAAACCTAATTAGCATTTGTATCAGAGATACGTTATTCGTGTAACAATTTGGAGGGACTTGGATATACATACAGTATAAATAACTTCTTTTTTTAATACGTGCGCATATTCGTATAACAAATTTGTTATAAAAGTCAAGAGCCCTTTTTATAAGGTTTATTGATTGACAAAAGCAGTCTTTTCCATAAATTTTCGTACAAACCAAGCATACCAAACATGTTAGAAAATTAAAAACATTGACATAATTGTTTCAAAAATAGCTTTTATACCAGAAACGTAGTAATGAAATTACGAAGTGTATGGTTAACTGACATTTAAAATGGCTGTGTGCAAATGATTGGATAACTATTGAAACTGTGATCTGTTAAACAATTTATAAAACACAAAAAAATTTAGCAATACTTATTAATAAAACTTTTGTATAGCTTACTTTTAAACATTCTTTATTGCTCTAAAATTTTGCCATACTAAATTTAGTATAGCATTAAAAAATTAATAGTATATAAAGATTTGTAATAAAATTAAAAAAAAAATATTAATTTTATAGATTGTTTTGAATTCAGTTTTGATTTTGGTATGATTAAAAAAAAATAAATAACAGATAATAATTTTTTTAAGTACTGTAAACTGCCAAATACAAGACCTGGGTTGCTTTTAGAAGTTATCAAAGATTTTTTTATATTTTTTCTCATAAAATTTTTTGTAATTTCATAATTTTATATAACCAATTTTTTTTTATTAAAAAGCAGTAATTTAAATCATTAAATTAAATTGGTCTAACCTAAATTTAAGTAGTTGCTGTAATTTTTAATATAATTTAACAAAAAATCAACTAAGTCAATTTTTTGAAAAATCAACTAAGCTAGCTAAGTTGATAAAATTGACTAATACAAAATCGACTACAAATACTATCTAAATAAGATTAGCACTATAGCTATATTATTACTATATTTGAAATTAGAAATAAATAAATAAACAATATATTAGTAAATTTGATATTGATTCTTATGAAAAGTTTTTTTTTATATTAAGTAAATATTATTTTTGGCTCTAAATAAAGTTGTAGAGCAGGTTTTTATAGGCCTACTAGAAAAAAAATTATCAAAATCAGACCAGTAGATAAGATGATATAAGTAAAAATATCTTTAAATATCTTTAAATTATATAAAAATTTTATAAATACAGACTTGATTTAGATTTGATAATATATTCTTTACATATTTGTTTTGCCCAATTTCAAATATAGAAATCCATTAAAGCCAAATGCAATTATATAACTTACAACCAATCAATTTAATCATTACAGATCAGCTAACAAAACAAAAACAAAAAAAAGTAAAAAAGATCAAAAATACAAGAAATGAATGTTTAAACAGGACTCCGAACAATCTATGTGAGGTCATATTTGAAAAATAGCTAATAGAGGCCTGTTCTTTAAAAAAGATTATATTTAAAAAGTAGGTATTGGAGAAAAAGGTTATATTTGAAAACAACTAAATGGCAAAATAGATATGGTCCAGTGCATAAAGATTTTACCTCAAAAAGTTTCATAATTTTAACTCTTAGTAAAAGTTTTTATATTTTTAATTAATTATTAAAAATTTTTTAATATCAAATAAAATAGGTTTTATTCTAACTTATTATATTATTTTTATTGTTTTAATATTGTTTTATTTTAATAATTTTGCATGTATAATTTGCTGTATTCAAAAAAAAAAAAAATTTTTTTAAAAAAAAAAATATTTTAAATATTTTCGCAACCAATATACAGTTCTATGAACTTGTATTACACAAGTGCATTAATGTGCATATGATAAAGATATAGTTAAAATTTGAGCAAAATTGAACCACTAGTTGTAAAGAAATTAAGTTTTAAAGTGAGGTAATTTAATTTTTTTTACTATATACACATATATATAAATTTTTTTTTTTTTTTTTTAATCTTAAGACCCAGCGCTCTTCTCTGTAACCCTCCTTTTGAGCAACCTCCACTTAAACCCAACTCTGATAAACCAACCGGCTTGCCTTACACCGCCCAGAAGACCTCCGTCGTCGGAGCTTTGGCCACTCGGAGATGTTACTGTGATGAAGGCTTCATCCGGCTTGCCTTTTGCCGCCCAAATGTGGGTCCGCACCACATTATTTAACTTCCTGCAGGACCGGCTGAGCCACCTTAGTCCTGTTTCCTGTGGGTACGTATACATTACACGGAAACGCCGCCATCAAGTTCGTGCCTCATTGGACCAACCTTACATCTTGTATAACTTTAGTTATTCCTAATCGGGTTCTGACTATCAAATTCAATTTACCGCCAGGCGGTATTGAACCGGCAACCTTTGATTGGGAACCTGGGAGCATAACCGCTATGCTATCGACCCGCAGGTCCATATATATAAATTACTATAGATTACTATAGATAATTATATAGTAAATATTGTTAAAAAAAGTTACTATTAATAATTTTTTTTATTTTATCAATAAAATAATCAAAATAATTTTATTTTTAGAAAAAATGTATGTCTCACATCCAGCGATCTACATTGCATCTCACATCTCGATTTTGATTGGTTAATTGGTTAATTGTTAAATTATAATTTTGGAGTTATTTTTTATTTTAACAATATCTCATATAATATTAATAAAAAATACTTTTAGATAATGTGTTTATATGCAAAATTTCAT
>QKWP01001039.1:40144-57590 GCA_003550325.1 Gigaspora rosea
TTTTTTTTTTTTTTAGAGATGTTATATTTTAAAAAAAGTCAAAAATAGATAAAAGTTTAATCTAATATTGAAATGTAGCTTATATATACCAAACCAAAACTGCTAACCAAAAAATTTTTACTATGATGCTCAAATATAACCTCATAGATTATTTGGGGTCCTGTCTAAACATGTCTTGGTGCATACATGTCTTGGTGCATTAATAAAAATTGTCAAAAAGGCAATTTTAGCTATAAAACATTTCTAATTTAATTTTTGATGAATACAGAATGTAGGTAAAATTTTCTGAATCACATAAAAACCCAATCTATGATTAAGATCAGCTCTTTCCAGTTATACAAATTATAATAGTATATATATAGCCCTTTTTTTGTTTATATTTTTTTTTTAAATTTTTTTATATTTTATTTTTTTAATTTTTTTTATTATAGTTTTTTTTTATTATAGTTGGTGCTATCATTTGTTTTATTGTATACTTATACTATCACTTAGAGTTGCTATACATTGTTTTCTTTGCTTAGAATTATTATATATTAGTGCTTTTATTTTGAAATATAGTATTATATAATAGTACAAATTCAGTGGATATAAAAATTATTGTGCTATTAATATAGACTTGCAAAATTTATTAACAATTAAAGAGTAAGTGATAATATAGTTTTTTTCTTGCTTGTATTAGTTAAAAAATTAATTTTGATAAATTTTTTTTGTTTATAATATTTACTTTTAAGGGGTTTATTTTTTGGTGCACCTGCACTGCAGTGCACCCCTTTGTGTCATGTGATCGACATGATCAACACATGATACATTTTTTTCATTTATTAATTAATTATGTCAAAAATACATACTAATGTAGTCATTAAAACAAAGTTTTTTATTTATATAGATTATTATACACTATGTACTAATGTAGTTATTAATTTTTTTATTTAGATTTTTGTGTGCAACGAATGTCTTTGAATATCGTTGCTTTTAAACAACTAAATTATAGTCTATCCTAATTTAACAGCCTAGCCTTATCATTATATAAACAGTTCAATCAACTAATCGAAACAACGCTAATACTAAAAACTACAGCTAACTATTATTATATCCTAAACTCACCCTAACCCTAACTAACGAAACTTACCCTAATTCTAACCCTAACTAACGAAACTCATCTTAACCCTAACTAACGAATTCATGAAACATGTCAAAATCCTTTTCAAACACGGTCACTCGACAGAGAATTTACTTCAAGAATGAGAATACTCTTATCTTCAATATTCGCAAAACCATACAAATTTATTACCAGCAACAAAGAATAAATAGCAACAAAGGTACAACACGTTAATATATACACTCCACAACTTCTGAGAAAGCTCAAAACGCACTAGAAAAAATGAAACATTAATAACATGTTCATGGCTAGAAAAATATAAACAAACAAATGAAATCTGACTTCTCTGAAATAAGCCCAAATTCAGAACTAGTAAAACAGCAAATAGTGCCATCAACAACAACAGCTTGAAATTACGCGAAGGTTGGCGAAATCACAAAAACGCGACACCAGTTCACCAACGACGACTTCACAAATGCTGAAGCAATGGTGACAACTTTAGTAACACGAAAGCAATTAACTATATTCCTAGTAATATGACGTTATTCATTGTATTGAAAAAAAATAAAAACACAACAATAGCAGAACCAAGCTTCTATACCAAAAACTCATCTTCTCACTATCAATAATAATCATACCAGAAGTGGATCACTACGCGAACTTACTACCAGCAACAGAGCCCAACAAAAAAAATACACCAGAAATCGACTACCAAGGAATTACACGACTACAGAATCACACCAACTACAAATTGCCGCCACCAAAAGAAAATTGTAATTGGCAACCGGAAACAGAAGCAGCATGAATGGAAATACGAGCTATACCAAAGGCTGGCGAAAGAACTATAAAATTACAATGGGTCGAAATAACTATAGTTTAGAAAGAACAGAAAAGTAGTTAGTTAAACATGTATAAAAAAAAAAAAAAGGAAATCAGTGATCATCACTGATAATCATTGTTTATATATCCCATAACCAGGGTGCACTATGGTGCATGGTGCACCAAATTATAATTCCCTACTTTTAATATTTGTAAATAACTTTCTCTAAATTTACTAGTGCTGTCTTTTGAAGTTGTTATATATTGATGTTTTTACATAAAGTCATTTATTGTACTATTCTTTGCTTGTATTTGTGGTGCCTAATGCTATAAACAGGTTTAATTGTAGCTAGAGTATTAAGATTAGAATAGTACAGAGTTTGTATAAGAGTTATATAAGTTAGGGTTAGAGTAGCACAAAATTAGTATAAAAGCTAAAAAAGTTAAAGTAATACAGAATAATGTAAAATAATAATAATTAATTTTAAAAAGTGGGTTATAAAATAAAAAAATAATTTAAATAAAAAAAATTATTTAAAATAAATAAAATAAATAAAATAAGTTAGATAGGTTAGAGTTAGGATAGTGTAGAATTAGTGTAAGAGCTAGAAGGGTTAGGATAATGCAAAATTAATATAAAATAATATAGAATTAAAAAAATAATTTAAAATAAAAAAATAATTTAAAATAAATAAAATAATTTAACGACATTACTAAAATATACCATTAGTGTTCAACACCATAATGATCTTTACCAATCAAATTTTTTAAATGCGGTATAACATAAAGATTAGTGTAACCTAAATTTTTTGTTGTTTTGAAATTTTTTTAAAAAATACCTTCTAACTCAAAATTTTATCTATGAAACCACTTTTTTTTTAAAAAAAAAAATTTCTAGTGAAATTTTTTATATTATGCATCATCCTAACCCTAACTATTAACTCTAACTTAACATTTATTAAATTTAAATTTTGTTTATTTTTTTTTTGTTTATTTTTTTTAAATTGATCTTTATGTTATACCGCATATTGGTGTCGAACACCATAGGTGCATTTTTTTTTATATTAGGGGAACCAGTAGGGAACCCCAGGTGTAGCTCCTGCCCCAAACTTTATTAATACTTAAGTAAATTGATATATGACGATACCATAAATACATACATATTATATGCAAATATTGGAACTAGGATTTTAGATTATACAACTATTTATCCATGGCTAAAACAGGACCCCGAACAATATATATAGAGGTTACATTGAAATTTTGGCTAAAAAGGTTACTTTTTTACAAAAATGTTACATTTGAAAAGTGGATATTGGTCAAAAGGTTACATTTAAAAGTGGATAAAAGTTTTTAATGTTATATTATTAAAAGTGGATAAAATTAATAAGTTTTAAATAGGTTGTATTTAAAATTTGGATAAAGAAAAAATTTTTTAAAAAAACCTTTTTTTGAAAAAAATTTTTTTTTAAGAAAAATTTCTTTTTTAAGAAAAATTTTTTTTTGAAAAATTTTTTTTTAAGAAAAATTTTTTTTTAAAAAAAATTTTTTTGAGAAAAAAATTTTTTTTGAAAAAATTTTTTAAAAAAAAGTATTGTTATATTTAATATTTGGTTAAAATTTATTAAATATTAAAGCTTATATGTAAAATATGGTTAATTAGCTCTAATAAAAAGTGGATAAAAATTTTAAAAAGTTTATATTAAAGCTAATGTAACCTCTATATGTATTGTTCGAGGTCCTGCTAAAACCCACCTGAGCTTTCCATATTCCTATTTATATGACTGACCTGGCTTGTACGTTTCTCTCCACCCAACAATTGGTAATCACATGTTCGCCACTTTATCTATACTATCTAGTATCATCATTTCCAATTTGGTGTATGTTGCCAGGTAGGCGCTTTGTGCTTCCAAATTGGTATACCTGAGATACCCTACTGGCGTACTTCTCGGAAGTTTGTATATCAAGCCATGCAGCTGCTTTTACCACATTGGGTAAGTATCTCAAGCCTGTATGCTGTTGTAACTAGCCAGGTTCCTGCAACTTTGGCCAGGATTTAACATTTCAAATTAGGTAATGTGCGAACGACTGTACTTTCCTCTATGGTAACGAGGTAACTGGGCATGTTTCGCAAATGCTTCCAGTACTAGATATAGTTGGATGGCATCATGAGACTCAAGGGGACCATGTTATCACTACATGCACTTGTACCAGCTATACCTGTATTGGTGGTTCTAGCACTTCTTAACGTCCAAAGACTCCCATATGGGTATGCCCAGAGCCCGTTAGGTCTTGACACGTACATGTCTCCATGCTTCTGCCTTTCACTGGCTAGTGAGTTTCTCTGCCCTTCAGGTTCATTCTGATCCCTAGTAATCACATCCAACTCTTCTTCCAATCTTTGCCGATCCCTCCCAAACTACCAAAACAGTTAGCTTAGAAGGATTGGTCGGCTTGGCTTTATGCACCTGATAGACTCCCTCTTCTTGGTACCTAATTCTGAAACATAGGTCCTTTTTCTCCGGTACGACTCCAGCGGCCAGGTTGGTGTCCCCTCTTGCCATAAAGCTTTTTCTGTCTGCTTCTTTGGTCTTCAGTCAAAATTTCAGTCTTTTGTAGTACTTTTGTAGTACCGTTGGAAGATCTTTTTTACCTCCTTGCTCGAGACTTGCCAAACAGTTTTTAATTGTTCCGGTCCCTTGAATTTGCCTGTGTAATTTATACAACTGCACCGATGCTCCCATTCAAGATGGTGGTACCAAGGTTATAGGTAATATACCCGACTGATCGATGAACAAATGACCATAAGTGCATTTTATATTATTCCTAATTTAAAATAAGTTTTACTAAAACGCACATATGGTGTTTTACACCATGTTACACAAAACTATTAAAATAGCCAATCAAAATTTAAGATCAGGTGTAACATAAAATTTCGGTTTTTTTGTTTATTTTTTAAAAAACATTCATATCTCTAAAGTTTGCTTATGAAACCACTTTTGGAGCTTTAATAAAAAAAATTCCTTGCTAAATTTTGGTATAAACTATGCCCTCTGCCCCATCCCAGGTCTCACCCTAACTCTAAGGTAATAAAAATTTATTTTTTGTTTTATAAAAGTTTATTTTTTGTTTTTGTTACACAGATTTGTAAATCTAATTTACCTATGGTGGTAAAACACCATAAGTGCGTTTTATAATAATTGTTTAAAATAAATAAATAATTTAAAATAAAATAAAATAATTTAAAAAATAAAATTAAATCAAATTAACAAAAAAAAATAAAAAACAAAGAAATTTTTATGTAGAAACATGTCTCTATAGAGACTCTATATATAGCGCCACATATTTAGGGTTAGTAAAATTTTTTTTGTATTTCCAATCATATTTAGGGTTAGTAAAATTTTTTTTGTATTTCCAATAATATTTAGGGTTAGTAATTTTTTTTTTGTATTTTTTATTAACAAAATTAAAAAGTTTATAGCTAATTTTAATTAGCCAAAAATAAGCAATGTATTCTATAGTTACATGCTCAATTATAATTGGTTATTCATATATATAGGATCTCTATAGAAACATGTCTCTATAAAATAATATTCAAAAAATAATTTTAAAAAATTAAAATTAAACTAAATTTAAAAAAACAATTTAAAAAAAGGATTTTGATAAATTTAGCAGGTTGCGATATCACAGGTAATATTTAAAAAAAATTAAAATGATTATTAGTTAGGGTTAGGGTCCGAACTAGTATTAATATTAGGTTAGAGGGTGCATATATATATGCAAAATTAAGCACTAAAAACTTTTAATTAGAAGCCCAAGACTAGTTTACTTAATGAAATTTCAAGTTATTTAAAATTTTTGATTTTTTTTGTAATTTTTCCTAATTTTTTGTTTGTTTTGTTATACAAGATCCAGTGATCTAATTGGCTAATCATATTAATCTGCAATATAGCAACCTGCGATATTTATCAACCTCCTAAAAAAAATAAAAAATTAAATTAAACTTAATTAAAAAAAAAATAAAAAAAAACAATTTAAAAAAAAATTGAATTAAAAAAATAAAAAAATAATTTAAATAAAAAAAAAATAAAAAAAAAATAAATTAAAAATAGATAAAAACAAATAATTTAATTTGTGATTTGTATACCAAACAGGGGTTGCATAAATTGCTGTATATAGTAAAAATAAAAAAATCAATTATTGTTTATTAAATTTCTGGAATCTGATACTGTCAGAGCAATAACAATTTTTTTTACTAAACTAACCTTTCTTCTTCACTAAACAAAAGTTGTAGAGCATATTCTTGTGATTCTAATAGTAGTAAAATCATTAAAATTGGACTAGTAGATCACAAGATATTGCTAAAAAACTTTTCATAACTATATAGAGTTTCTATATAAGCAATATTATTGTTTATATAGAAACTCTATATAATTTTAAAATATTTTTTAACAATATATTGTAATTTACTAGTTCAATTTTAATGATTTTACTACTATTAGAATCGCAAGAATCTGCATTACAATTTTTGTTTAGTAAAGAAAAAAGGGTAGCTTAGTAAAAAAATTCATTATTGCTCTGGATTTCAAAAATTTGATAAACAATAATTGATTTTTCCATATATTACTATAAATTTTCACTGTTTGGTATATGGATCATGAATTAAATAAAAAAAATAAAAAATAATTTAAATAAAAAAAAATAATAAAATAATAAATCTACTTGGCTATTTGCTTATTTTAGTTTATAATAAAACAATTCAAGAATTAAATTAATGCTTTTTTATATTAATTTTTAACTAATAAAAACTTGAACTTATTTTGTAAAATAGTACACAAGAGTATAATTTCAAATTTTGGTTCAAATTAAGTTTAATTCAGACCAAAATTCGAAATTACACTTTTGTGTACTATTTTAAGCTTTTTTTTTTTTTTTTACTCTTAGGCAGTCTCACTGACGATCTTTATTAGAATACTTGTAAATTTCAGGAATTACAGTGTTATTAACTAATTTCACCTGGATTCAAATATAAAAAATTATATAGTACTATGCCGGTAAAAATACCAAGTACTATATTTACAGCAAAAAAACATATAAAAAAAAGCTGGCGAGAGTAAAAAAGGAAAAGAAAAACTACGGCTAAAAGAATATTCTAGAAGGAAATTTCAATTCGTGTTTATCTCCAACTTATCCATGTCCTGAATTTTACTCGTGACTTGATCCAATCCGGAAGCCGCATTCCCAAAATGGAAGAGTAAACAATGTCGATCTTTTGGAGAGAGTAAACCAAATCACCCACTTTTGTTGAAATTTCAAACGCCAAAAGGGCACCAGGGAAAAGTACCCAAAATGAAAGGACTTTTGAAAGAGTTACGCTATACAGAATAAGATATCTAACCAAGTATTTACTTTTGTTTTCACATCCATAAAACTTGACAAAGCTCCAGGTTATTATGCCTACTACTTCTTCGCTTGGTAGTACTAGAGACTTCTGCTCGGAGGCCTCTCTCATAAGGGTTCAAATCTTTTTCAACTCTATTTCAGCTACAACCAAGCATACGATGATTAGCCTTGAGTCCTAGCTGCTACTAGTAAAGTTTTGTTGCATGTTGAATATGTTAACTGTATAGTTTTCGTAGGTCAGAGTTCTTGAAAATTTTGGTACGAGGGATCGTCAGAAAGAGTTCACTATTTTAAGCATTTTATTTATTTGTACAGATAATACAAAAACTAATTTGTAAATAAACTAAATACATTAAATAAAAATTTAGAGTTAGGGTCTTAATTATAGATGCTGGTGAAATTAAACCATTTCACAAGGTGAAATGGTGAAATAGTTTCACCAGAATTACACCAAAATAAAATTTTGGTGAAATGGTAAAATTGGTGAAATTGGTGAAATGGTGAAATTGGTGAAATTGGTGAATTGGTGAATTGGTGAAATGGTGAATTGGTGAAAATGGTGAATTGGTGAATTGGCGAAATAGTGAATTAGTGAATTTTGAAATGGTGAATTGATGAATTGATTGTCTTTTAAAAAAAGCACCTTTCCTTTCATTTATTTCAATCAGATCAATGAATTTGGTTGGTTAGAATAAAATTAAGGTAAAATTACTTGCTTCTGTTACTTTACAAAATTTTTTTTATATTGTGCATTTTGCATCTAAATTTGAACTTAAACAGTTAAAGATTTGATCTCTAAGTGTACTTGTAAAAACATAAAATGTAAAAATTTGAACAAAAATCTAACTTTTGAAGAGCAAATACAGTCCGAATTCCAGACTGAAATAATTTCAGACTAGAAATTTACCATTTCACCATTCTGCTCATCATTTCACCAATTCACCAATTCATCATCACCAATTCACCAATTCACCATTTCACTATTTCACCAAATCACCAATTCACCAATTACACCAATTACACCAATTCACCAGTTACACCAATTACACCATTGCCGATTGGTGATTGGTGAAATAGTGAAATCATTTCACCACTTTGATTTAATTTCACCAGCATTTATAGTCTTAATATTAGAAGTAATAGAATTAAACTAGGCTAATGTATAGCGTTATATGTTCGGAGCACATCATATGATGTTCATCATATTACACAAATGCATTAATATGCATATGTTAGTAACATTAAAACACAAATATAGATACGCGTGCGGACAGACAAAAAATTTCCAAATTCCATTTCTGATAAGATTTACATCATATATATACAAGTATATCAAAAAAGTAAAATTTGTCAAGATTTTTACAATTGAAGCACATCAGGAAGGTAATTTTTGTATCACTTTGTATAGACACTTATGGACCGTCACTACGCTTCGGCCAATTAATATTTACTTTAGAATTTTTGATTTTTCACATAGGCAATATATTGCATCCTATACAGTAAGATCTGGTATAACGTGAAATCAAAACAATAAATAAATTCGTTAGTTTAAGGTTAGGGTAAGGGTTAGGTTAGGATAAGGATTAGATTAGAATTAGAATAATATGTTTTAGTAAAGAGTTTTTAATTCAAAATTTTGTAACATAAGAGATGGTTTCATAAACAAAATTTAGCATTATAGTCGATTTTTGAAAAAAAACATAATCGCTTCGATCTCACATTACACCAGATTCTGAATTCTTATTGGTTGATTAGAGTAACAATACATTGCTATAGTGATAAATATAATAATTCTTTACTATATATAAAATTCATTTTTGTTATTTTTAATTAGTGTACTATAATCAATTTAAACATATCAATAGAAAAGGGACAAATTATTTTTAGTAACTTTTTTTAAAATTTTAAATTAAATATTTTGACAACTATTAAATCAAATTTAATAAATTTTTTTTTGCTTCAATTCTATAACTATAAAAAATTAAAACTAAAAAATTTTAATTAAATTTGGTTAAGTAGTTGTTAAGTTATTTTAACTTAAAGTAAAAAAACTTTTATTTAGAAAAAATTTGGCTTTTTTCTATTATTGACCCCCATATTTTTGTTTTTGTTTTTTTCTTCTTTTTTGCAAGTTGAAATTTTTTGTTAAATTGATCTAAAATAGTCAAAATTTGCACTCTTTAATTTGCTATTTTCTTTTTAGAAATTTGTATTATCTATACAAATAAGTGATTATATAATTATATAATTCCAATCTGAATTAGAAATTGGGTTAGAAAATCTTATCTAGTGTTCCTATGAACCTGAACTGAACTTAGATCAAGTTCAGGTTTAAGTTCAATATTGAACCAAGACCTCAAACAATATATATAGAGGTTATATTAGCTTTAATATAAACTTTTTAAAATTTTTATCCACTTTTTATCAGAGCTAATTAACCATATTTTATATACATATAAGCTTTAATATTTAATAAAATTTAACCAATTATCAAATATAACAATACTTTTTTTTAAAAAATTTTTTTAAATTTTAAAAAAAAATTTTTTTTTATTCAAATTTTAAATATAGCCTATTTAAAACTTATTAATTTTATCCACTTTTAATAATATAGCATTAAAACTTTTATCCACTTTTAAATATAATCTTTTGACTAATATTCACTTTTCAAATATAACATTTTTGTAAAAAAGTACCCTTTTTAGCCAAAATTTCAATGTAACCCCTATATATATTGTTTAGGGTTTTATTGAACCTGAATCTAAACATTTTTTAAAACATGTTCAGGTTCAGGTTCAGTTCATAAATTCATGAACATGTTCAGGTTCAGTCTGGTGTTCATATGAACTAGTAATTCTAGGTTTGGGTCCGGGTTTGGTCTGGTTCAGACCAGACTCAAATTCTAAATTTTATTATTAAAACTTTATACTAAACTTAAACTCAATCATAAGTTTGGTCAGGCTAGTTCAAATTTTGCAAACTAGTTTGAATTTGAATAAAAATATATGTATTTTTTGATACTGAACAAGTTTACTTAAAGTGAAAAGTATAAATCAGTTAGTAAAATTTAGAAAATTATAGAAATTTGTATAATTTTATTAATAAAATTATACAAATTTCTATTATTCTTTAAATTTTACTAACTGATCATAACTTCTTGCACTAAGTAAACTTGTTAAGCACCAAAAAATATATCAAATCGGCATATGGGGTGAGTCAGTAGAAAAGGGACAAATTTTTTCTAAGTAAAAGTTTTTTTGACTTTAAGCTTAAATATCTTAACAACTATCTTAATAAATTTAATAAATTTTTTTTTATTTTAATTCTATATAATTTCAAGATTAAGAAAAAAAACTCTTTCTGGCGATCACTTGTACAAATTGCCAAACAAAAGAAAAACAAAAAATTTTTTAGTAAAAGACGAAGCAGCTACGTACTAATATTGGTTTTTATAAAGGTCAACCTTTTTCTATTCTCGGGGACTCCTTAATATATTCGACACGCAAGCCAGAAGTGTCAGTTGTGCAAGATAACTGGCAGTAGGTGCCCTTGGTACAAGAAATTCTGGTGGAAGTTTTCTTTTGTCGACGAAGATATTCCAGCTTGGCTAGGCGGTGAACTAAAAAATGAGTTTTTCAACACTCTCTCTAAGGTTTTTTGGTTACAAGAACATTTTCAACCGTATACCCACTACCATATTCTCGCTTGATGCAGTTTTTCTGGAATTTTTGACGAAAAGTAGGAAATCCGGCATACCCCTCCAAAAGATCGGCATTGTTGTTCCTATTCTAATCAGGAAGAAGGCATGCAAAATGGTAAACAGGAACGGATGTGTAATGAGACGTGACACAGTGGAGTAGGCAGATCTGCGGAATTAAATTCCAGGACGTTCTTTTATTTCTTTTATGTACATATAATACTTTGGCGAGGCATTTCCTTGCACAGTATTATATAATTTTTATTATTAGTATTAGATTTTGTTTTATGTTTTGAGTTTTTTTTGTTTTTCTATGCCACTTAGTGGCATTACGCTATCATGTACTGCAGCTTTTTGCCTTTTTCTTTTTCTTTCTATTGTTTATTTTGATTTTATTGGGTTTTTCGTTTAGGGTTTGAAGCTTTCTCCCTTTATATTTTTTCCCTTTTATTTCTTGTTATGGTTTTTTTTTCTAGTAGATTACCTCTACTCAGGAAGCTAAGAGAAGGAGGTTTAAAAAGTAGGCAGTCATGATAAAGCGTTCTGATTCAAACTAAGTTTGGAACAGTGCGGCAGGTCGCATCTAAGAATTTGTCGAATTGAGCAAAATGTTGGGTGATGTCAGACTTAGAATTTAAATAAGTACTTGTTTTTGGCTACAAATTCAATAATTTTAAATAAAAGTGCTGGCGAGGCTGCCTAAGTTCAAAAAAAAAAATTTCAAAATTAAAATAAAAAATTTTTTAGCAAATTTGATTAAATAGTTGTCAAGATATTTTAGTTTAAAAATTAAAAAAATTTTACTAAAAATGATTTGTCTCTTTTCTACTAACTCACTCCCATATCTTATTTTACTTTTCTTAAAATTTGAAGAAAAGATGCTTAATTTTGGAAATTTTCATCAAAAATTCAAAATTAAGCATATTTGACGCAAATTTTAAGGAAAATAAAATAAAATATACCAATATGATGTATTTTTTGGTGCTAAACAAGTTTACCTATATTAAGAAGTTATGATCAATTAGTAAAATTTAGAGAATCATAGAAATTTGTATAATTTTATTAATAAAATTATACAAATTTCTATGATTCTCTAAATTTTACTAATTGATCATAACTTCTTGCACTAAGTAAACTTGTTAAGCACCAAAAAATACATCAAATCGGCATATTTTATTTTACTTTTCTTAAAATTTGAAGAAAAGATGCTTAATTTTGGAAATTTTTATCAAAAATTCAAAATTAAGCATCTTTGACGCAAATTTTAAGGAAAATAAATAAAATATACCAATATTATGTATTTTTTGGTGCTAAACAAGTTTACTTATATCAAGAAGTTATATGATCAATTAGTAAAATTTAGAAAATTATAGAATTTGTATAATTTTATTAATAAAATTATACAAATTTCTATGATTTTCTAAATTTTACTAATTGATCATATAACTTCTTGATATAAGTAAACTTGTTTAGCACCAAAAAAATACATAATATTGGTATATTTTATTTTATTTTCCTTAAAATTTGCGTCAAAGATGCTTAATTTTGAATTTTTGATAAAAATTTCCAAAATTAAGTATCTTTTCTTCAAATTTTAAGAAAAGTAAAATAAAATATGCCGATTTGATGTATTTTTTAGTGCTTAACAAGTTTATTTTGTGCAAGAAGTTATGATCAATTAGTAAAATTTAGAGAATTAGAAAATTGTATAATTTTATTAAGGATATTGCTAACTTGCTCCCTAGGTGAAATCACCTTATCATGTGATTTTAAATTAACCAATAATATTATAAAATTCTTAAATAATAATAATAAATTAATTAATTTATAGAATTTTTAATATAGGATTTTAAAAAATGGTGCACAACGGACCCTGGGTCGGATAGCACAGTGGTTAGCGCTCCGGGATCACATTCGCAAGGTCACTGGTTCGAGTCTAGTGGATGACAAAAACTGTGTTGGGACCACGAATGGCCAGGATCTACATTGAGGCTTCGCACTTCTTCCCCATCTACAGATATGATACTATAGCGATAAGAGCTGCATGACATAGCCACGAAGATCATGCGGCATCCAGAAAAGGAAAGAAAATCTGACAAGAAACGTCGTAAACATAAAGGATATCCACTATAAAAGGAAAATCGAGAAATGTGTAAGGGGTACCTGACGATACCGCACTGACCGAAAATGGAAAGTGCTCCCAGGGCATGGGAAAAATGGCCAACCTATATAGCGCACCGGCGAACATTGACGACCTTAAAGCTACCTAAGATCCACAAGGTACGGGGCACCAGGGCGTGGTGGGCCGGCTGGATCCCCCGGGAAAACAGACGATAGGAGGGAGGTATAGGTTAATTAGAATAGAAACCCCTGATGTAAAAATATAACATAAGACCTTTGAAATTTGAATAAAGAGCGCCACTCGCGCCCCTAGCAATAGAACTAGGGTTTAATAAAAAAAAAAATGGTGCACAATGCACCCCAAATTACGTGATCGATAGCGACGCAATTTTTACAAGAACTTTGAACCACGTAATCATGCAACGGTAATATTATAATTTCTTTTTCATTTAATGTTACTTGTGGTAATAGTTACATAGTAATTACATTTTATTTAATTTATGCCACAGAACAAAATACTATGGGTGCGAATCACGAAAAGCCATCAACTTTTAACTATAAAATTTTTAAACTTTTATAATTTTTTTAAAATAAAATAAACTAAAAAAAAGTTTTTGTATATTTAATAGCTTTTTAATTAAACTATCAAATCCACAAAAAAAATCTTTAGTATCTTTTATTTTAAGAAGTTTATATTAATTTAAAGTTATATATAATTTAAAAATTTGGCGTTTATATATAAAAAAATATAACAAAAATTGATTTATTAACAAAATTTAAAAATTTATTAATAAAATTTAAATTTATATTAATTTTTTTTGCATTTTTATTGGTCAATTATGGTATACTGCAGCTAAAAAATTGGCGCCCATATATAAAATTTGTTGGCTTTAGGTGATCTTCACCATATAAAAAAACCTCTAACCCTAACTACTAACCAATCTAACCCTAACCCTATACTAATACACCAATCTAACCCTAACCCTATACTAATACACCTATACTAATAGTACATATTAATATACTTCAAGAACTGAATAAAACCTCAAAGAAGCCTTAAAATATTGAAGAAAAAACCCCAAATATTTATCAACAAAGTGAAACCAAAAGTAGCGAATAAAAAACCCAACGTATTCTACAAACAACGACGTATAATAGCAAAAGCAATGAAATCCAAGTCTCTTTCAACAGTATAGTAATAATACCAATTACTGAATTATCATGAAGACACCAGCGATATAAGTATTTCACCATACCAATAATCATTGGGAGAATTTTTTAGGTTCAGATCTGTGCAGATTTCTAAAAAAAACAATAATTAAAAATCTGCGAAGATCTGCGACCCACAACTATACTTAAAGAAATTTTTTTTATAAATTCTGCGAAGATTTTTAAAAATACATAAATCTGCGCAAACCAGGAATGTAATAGCCAAAAGCGAATAAAAATAAATTACTATATGCTTGTCTAAAGATTAAATGCTAGCTAAATTTTTATACATTAAAAAGAATTTATTCGAATATTTATACTATATTTTAACAATGTAATTTATAAATATTTTATTACAAATATATAATAAAATAATAATACATGTAAAAAAAATAACTAAATAAAAAGCAAATAAAAATAAATAACAATAAATATTAAAAACTAGCTAAATTCGAATATTCATATATTTTATTAATAACAATTTAACGAACTCTTTCTGACGATCCCTCAAACCAACAATCACCGAACGGACCTGCAACCAAGTGTTTAGTTAGTATAGAAAATAATACACAAAACTTCTCTTGTAGCAACTAGGACTAGTAGTCTTAAGCTTGATGAGTCTTCAGATTATTTGGAGAACTAAAATAGAGTTGAAAAAGAACTCCTTTGGGTTTTTGGCTCCCCGGTGGAAGTCTACAGAACTATCGAACAAGTAGTTGGTAAATACCGGAAGTACATGTCAAGAACTTGTAGAAGCACTAGTGGAAGCAAGCTCCTGGTTTTCTATACTATTCCATACTTTACAAACTCCCACACTCTCTCTACGTTGGTTTTCCAGCCTCCCATACGGCTTTTCACAAAATTTTTACCAAAAAGTGGGAATTCCGGCATACCCCCTCCAAAAGATTGACATTGTTTACTCATCCCAAAATGGAAACTCAAGTCACGAGAAGTCATAAGGAATCACAACACAAGCTGCCGACGTGTTCACGTGTATTGCAATAATTGACGGATGTCTATAAAGGGTTCTAGAAAAGTTTTGATTGGCATATCTCAACCTCTTAGTTTAGTTTTTTCCTTATAGTTTTACTTTAGATACAGTAATGAGATCTTAGTTAATACTGTGTAATTTTTACGAGTGTAGTATAGGCTTCGATTATACTATTATCTAGATTTGTTTTTCTTCTCTCTTTGTTTCTTTTTGTCATTTTCTTTTCTTTTCTTTTGTTTTTTCTTTTTCCCTTTTTTACTTCCTTTTTGTATTTGTTTTCTATTTTGTCCGTTTTTACTTTTCTCCTTTTTCATGTCCTTTGTGAAAAAGGAAAAATTTAAAGGAAAGGAAAAAAACGGTCTTGATATGGCATACAACGCCGGTGTCAGTGATAGTTGGGTGTACATTGTACAAAAGTTCGAGCAAATTCGGGCTCCGACTTGAGACGAAAAGTTGTTATGGCGGGTCGCTTTGGGTACCTAGTACTTGGAGAGTTTCTTTTTGATAGTCTTAAAAGTAATCAGTGGCAGCATTGTATTACCATTTCTCAAATAATAAAAAGAAGCAAGACCGTTGAACATAAAAAAAATTAATAACAATTTAAAATCAACACAAAAAGAACTCTTTCTGACGATCTCTCACACCAAATTTTCAAGAAAGCTGACCTACGAAAACTATACAGTTATTATATGTAACATGCAACAAAACTCCACTTTCAGCAGCTGGGGCTCAAGGCCATTTACTGAGTATTTGGTTTCTATGGAACCAAAAGCGGTCGTTACTGAAATAGAGTTGAAAAAGAGGACTCACCTAAGCGAGGCCTCTTGGCAGAAGTCTGAAAAACTACCAAGTGAAGAAGTAGTAGCTAGTTTTGTCAAGGTTTTTGGATGTGGAAACATACAAAAGTGCTTGGTTAAATATTATATTCTGTATAGCGTAACTCTTTCAAGTCTTTACAACTTGGTGTACTTCCCTTCCGCTCCTTTGGTATTTTCGAAATTTTGACAATATGGGCATTTTGGTTTACCCCCTTCAAAAGATCGGCAGTATTTACTCCTTCCAAATTGGGAACACCTACCGGTTTAGTGTCAATTTCACGAGTGGATCATTACACTACGATGTAAACAGTGAATGACGTGCCAGAGATGTTTTGGACCAGACGAAAAAATTTCTTACAAATTTTGCTACAAGGCGGTTTTTCTTTCTGTTTTGTTTCTTTTTTTCCTAAACGTATAATACTAGAATAGAGTTTCTATATAGTATTATATAATTTTTATATATTATACATTTCATTTCATATCTGTCAGGATTAGTCTTTTCATTATCTTTCTCATCTTGTTTCTTTTTTTCTCTTTTTTGTTTTGTTTTTTGGTAACTCGTTAGGTTTAGTAGTACTCCCCTTTTTTATACTTTCCTTTAGATTTTGTTTTAAATTTTTTTCTTATGTTGAATTTTGAGTAAAATCATTCCACTATCGAAGCTAGATGAGAAGGATTTAAAGAAAAAGGCGGTCCTGACAAGGCTAACAACAGCCATTTGGTGAATACAGAATACTTGCAGTGAGTTGCGAGTACCTGTAGGAAAAGAACTAGTTGTCATAACAGGTCGCACCTGGGTACTTCAGTATCGAGTGAGTTTTTATTAAATAAGGAGGATTTTAGTTAGTAGCCAAAAAAATATAGTGTAGCATTATGACTTACTGTAGCTAAAATAATGTAATCATACAACCTCTTTAATAAAAGCAGGGCCGCTGGTTTAAAAAAAAAATTAATAACAATTTAATTTACTATACAAATACATATAAATTTTACAAAAATAATAAAAAATAATATATTTTTATTAAAAATAATAAAAAACTACAAACCATATTACAGATACTACAAAAACGCCTTAGAAACACTACACAAATACTATAAAGACACCACACAAATACCACATAAACACTATAAAGACACTACTGCACGAACGCTATCCCTTAGATTGTAACACAGTCAAATTTGCCTGCGTATTTTAAAATTTTTAATAAAATTTTAAATATTGATTTTAGCCATATCTTTTCTAAGTAAAAAATATTCTTTAAGTTTTGTTTTAGTAACTTTGTTATAAA
>QKWP01001039.1:66206-92630 GCA_003550325.1 Gigaspora rosea
GCTCCGATTTCTTTGAATCTTCAAAGGAGTAATCTTGGATCAGAAGGAGGAAAAGCATTAGCCGATGCACTTTACAAGAACGCCACATTAACTTCTTTGAATCTAATACTAGGAACTTTGATATAAGTGGCCTTTTTTTTTGTTTTCTTCGTTATTTGTCTTTTTTTTTATTTTGTCTTTTTGGTTTGCTTTTTTTTCCAATGTTAACTTGTCTTTCTTTTGTAGGTAGTGCCACATTGTGGTTGTCGTCGTTTATTGGTGCTGTTATTTGTGGCTTTCGTCATTTTTGGGCTTTCGTTAATTCGTTTGTGAAGTTTTAGTCTTTCGGCCGTTGTTTGTAGGGATTTCAGATTCTCGTCGTTTTAGCGTCATTGGTTTCAGCTTTCGTCGCTTTTGGTACCGTCGTTTTCAGATCTTCATCCTCTTCTTTGGGTTTGTGTAAGTTTCGCTGAAACGAAATACGTATTAAAAAAATCATACACGAATCGATTCGGGTATGATTTTTTTTTTATATATTAGATTGCGAAATTGTACAAGATACATTGTAATTGACCTAGTTATTCGGCATAATCGATTCAATAAAGTTACATATTATACGTCCCAACATGTTTGCAATTTTTAGCAGTTATTTCACGAATTATGAAAACAGCTGTTATTGTTTTTTTGATTGGATCCAAAGTAAATTTAGTCGGATTTATTTCCGAGGTAGTTGTTTTTGTTACACATAATTATGCATAATTGATTGGTCGCACATGATCCAGGCTAGCGTCGGTCACGTGATATTCTCATTTTTGATTGGCCGACAAGCAGGGATATATATCTCCCTGCGGGAGATATATATCCCGCGGGAGATGCCTAAAAGGACCCTTACAAGTTTATTAAAATCACAAAACTGAATTACCTAAGTTTATTTAAATTTGGATTAAAACTATTTAAGTTGAAGTCGAAAAATTAAATCCGAATTGGAAAAATAAAATCGGTTCCAACCTCTATTCATAAGCTGCTAATATATATTCCATAAAATGTAAAAAAAAAACTTAAAAAAAAGCCATTTTATACTATTTTTACCCTTTTCTCTTTTTTACTCCTCTCACCCTTTCTCTCTTTTTTTTTTTTTCTTTCTTTATTTTTTTTAATATTTTGAATACTTTCGAAAATTTTAGAACTGGAAAATCAAGCTGAATTAGTAGATCTGTAACCTGGATCATACTAAGGATGCATTTGACTAATATTTTCGAAATGTTTCGATGATTTTCAATGATAGTACTACAAAATCAGATTAGATCTTTGTTTATTTTTTTTGTTTATAATTTAGATCATCAATTTTACATTGTTTTTTCGTTTTCCTTTTGTTTTCTTTGGTTTTATTTGTTTTTTTTTTTAAATATTACTTAAGAACAAAAGTTTTATATAATTTTTTATTTAATTAAAAAAAATTTAAAAATTAAACAATCAATATATAGTACTATAAATAGTACTATAATATACTATCTAAACCTTTTTTGGCTTTGTTTATATTCAAATTATTCAAATATCCAAGATTATTTAAAGTTTGATTAGGCTTTAATAATTAATAAATTTGTTTAAAAAATATATAATTATACATTTTTTTAAGTACTAAAATAGATTATCTTAATAAAATTTAAAAAAATTTAAATTTTATTGTTTACAATTATTTATATATATCACTGTTTATAATTGTTTAATTTTAAAAAATTTAGTATTTATAAAAAATTGTGCCTAGATAAAATCAAATTTCTTATATTTATATAAGTTTGTTCTAAAATTTGTGTAATTATAAAGAGAGTATAAATAAAAAAAAATTATAATTTGCATAAAGCTAGTAAATAACAAATAAAGCCAGCTAATAAAGTGAACAACTAGAAGTTCTTGCCTATTAAAAAAATAAAACCTCAAGAAATTACAAATTTTATATTCTTATTAGATGTTTACACATGCTTATTTTTTTGTTATTAATTCTTACAACCAAAATTGTGTTGAAAATGCAAAACAAAAGTCAAGTCACGATAATCAAAACATGCAATAATATTACATTTTAGTGAATTTGTTCGTGCATATTTACAACTATGCTAAAAAACTTTATTAATTTAGCCCAATAAAGAAAACAAGCAGCAGTTTTTTTTTAAAAAAAATGCCGTATATTCGCGAAATAACATGTATGTGCATTACATCTTTGCGCGAATACCAATAGATAACAGAGAATAAAATTTTATTACAAAAAATATATATATATAATTCTAATTATTATAATTAATAAAATATTTTTATGTCCAATAAAAAATTTATTATGTTCAGTTAAATTATTTGGACAAATTGGACATTGTCCAAATGCCCATATTATAATGTGACATCCCTTCCGTATAGTGATAAATAATTATCTGTAGCACCAACTGCCATCACCATGTGGTGAGCTGCGAGGGCTAACGAAGTAACTTGTGCACCCCATCCAAGGAATCCAGTATTATAACGAGTCGAAGATAGATTTATTCCTGAGGTGTTCCAGACTTTGATTAATTGATTCGAATATACACTATGTTTATTATTTATAAAGAAACGGTTATAATTCTGAAAAAGACGTTATAAGAAGCAAATTAAGAAATTTACCCTGCCACTACATCTGCATATTGGTGAACATCCATTGCATTCATTTCACAAGAATTCGGTTCATTAGATATGGTACGTTTTGAACGATTATGTCGAATGTCCCATATTTTTATCTCTCCAGATTTACTCCCAGACACCAATTCATGTCCTGCGCCTTTCTGCCACACGACATTTGTTATAGAATTTTTATGTTCCTTATTAGAAAATACCATGGCATCTCTAGGTTGGATACGCACGTCAAATACACGAATTGCTCCGTCTGCAAAACCAGCTACAAAAAGATCACCCTCACTGGTAAGGCTAGTGATAGAACTTCCTGATCGAGCAGGTATGATCTACCAATTTTATATATAATAAAGTATGTCAGATCAACATAATTTAACGGTTATTTATTTGAGAGTCACTTACGCTAACTGTAATTTCACGCGGTGCATCCCATACTCTGATTACTCGAACATCACCACCAACTAATAAAGTCCCTCGAGATTGTTGCCATTCAGCAATAAGACCACTTCTTTGACTGTTTGGTAATATTTCAGGCATTGCACGCCATGATGTCACCATTTCTGATGACGTTGGTGAATCATAGTTACGATATATACGAACGATACCGTCACCTGTCAACAAGGTAAAAAAATCTTAAATTGTATTTTCTCTTTAATAACGAACAAAGTAATTTAAGTATGCTATTTACTTGAGCCAGTTAGTAACATCGATATTTCGTCTTCGTTTATGAATTTTAATGTGGTAATTTTACTTCCTATTGGGTTTCCGTTTGAAAAAGAATGCGTACGGTGGTGTTCCTTCCAATTCCATATGCTATATTGAAATATAAAGAATTAGGCGGGAAATAAATCATCAATTCCTGAATATATTATTTACCTTATATTATCTTTATCATTGGCTACGATAAGATGAGGTTCAAATTGATGAAATAATAATTTTGATGGCTCGGATTCATTATTAAAAACGGTAATTTGTTTATTCCATCGGCTAGAACCTATTAGCGAATATGATCAGATAATGAAAATGATTTAAACATTGAAACTAAGAACAATTAAACGATAATCACCAGCAACTTCTTTGAGTGGTTGTGTGGATTTAATTATGCTTTCATTTCTCTTGCGACGCCATGACCGCACATTGTCATCGATGCTACCCAATTGCTCTGATTCAGCGGGCTATTAATAAAAGAGACCGAATTAAATTATTTCCTACAGAAGAATTTACTAGTAATAAATACGATACTTTACTCTCATTTGTGGTTCTCGAAAATATTCGCAACTCCAATCAAAAAATTTCGATTTTAATGGCAGTGTATCATCATATAATGGTTGCTTATTTAATGATGCCCTGAATGTCTCCGTATCATGTGTACCTTGTTCTTGAAGCACCTGTCGCAATGCAACCGTGACATTTTCAATATGTGGAGATTCCAACAATTGAATATTTATTGCGTCAACAACTGTAGCAGCAAGTTGTGCAACCTCTGCATCTGGATCTGCTGAAAGATTAAGTAATGCTTTCCAAACACAAGTATAAACGGAACTAGGGCGGCTCTCTCCAGGACGTTGTCGTGTTGCAACAACGCGCCTATGAATATCTTGTAATTCTTCATAAGCAACACGTATGAATTGTTCTGAATATGCGTTCACTATGTAGGAAAGTGCTATCACAAGTTCTCTTCTAACAAGAGGAGAAGCATCATTATTAGCATCAAGGGCATTTATGGCAATATTATGTTCAATATTGACTATTTGTTCAGTACGTTCCAAGTCACCAATAAAGGTACCTAGAGCATAGAGTGCTGAAGCACGAACTTCAGGGACAGGGTCATTCAAAAGTCCAAAAAACTTCAAATGAGCTTGATTCTCAATACCGTCGCTTTTAGCATCCGCATAATTTGTCCAATACTGGCCTATACAAAGACATACCCATTGCCGTAAAAGTGCGTCATCATCTCCAATTCGTGCTAAACAAGCTTGTAAAACCGAAGCTTTTTTACACGCAATTTGTCCTTGGTTAAAATTAGTGCAAAATATTGCCAAAATAAATGCACACATTGCTCGGTGTTCGGCCTCATTTGGGATGTTAAGCATGCTATTTGGCGAAAGTATATTCACAAAATAATTGTAACCATTGTCCTTTATTAAGTCTTGTTGACATGATCTGTCAACTGCCAATATTCGGGCCCATATAAATACTAATGGTGGTTTCAGATCTGCAGCAGGACTTTGTAATAACTTAAGCACATAAGGAAATATTCCTATAGATAGTGCCAAGCTAACGGCACGGGGCCCTAGATCTAAATATTTGCTTAACAATCCCAACGCACGAGACCGGTGCACCTGGCTAAGAAGCACTTGCAATACAATAGGTAATTGCTCTGGTGGTTTATGTGACACAGATCCTTTCGACAACCACACTTCGAACGCTGTCAGTTGTTCATCAAAAAACGTCGAATGTTTATATTCGACTTCCGTACCACCATTTTCAGCGCTTAATAATGCTGGTAATTGTGCTAAACACATATCAACAGCTAGATCCCATGAATCCCACATTGGATGATCATGAGTTGGTGGTAATTCTGGATGTGACATGGGTTTACATTGATAACGTCTCATTATCCTTTCCGCCAATAGAAAATTTCTAAACAAAGCAGCTACCATAAGATCTTGCCGGAATAGTTGCTTGAATAAATCACGTGGTAGAACGTTCCAGGCTATAGTATCAGTAATTGCAGTAAAAATCCAATTTAATTCTCCTAAAGGTGTACGACGATCTTGTAATCTCCCTGGAAGTTTCATTACCATGTCAACGGTGAGATATGATGGTAGCGGATTTTGTAAAACGAACCACCTCAAAGCAATTTCAATCGGGGAGGTTAGGCAAGATGTGAATAAATCTGCCGGTAAATGAGGATGCATAGGTAAAGTTTCGTTAGGACCACATGCTGCTAATTGAATATTTAATGGTATGCTAGACTCAGGTCGGCTATTTTCCAAATATCGTTGTTCAGCAAAACGCTTGAAACTTTCTAAAATATTGCCAGCAGCTGAACAATCATAAACATAAATACATGGAGAACCGAGCCATGATTGTAAATCGCCTAAGGATACTGGTATATATTGCGTAAAATGCTTATTAAAACACCAGATCTCTCCGCTTGGTGTTGGTTTTGGAACACCATGGCCGTTATAATGAAGTAAAACGCGTTCTTCTTTGGCACTTTTTCTCAAATTTGTACAAAACTTCTTCATCTCATCAACAGAAGGGTCTAAATATTGTTTGTACCGAGTCCGAATGCTGAGTTGTTCATACTGAGCCTGAAGATTTTTGCCAATGGCGTCTAAGGCTTTTGTTGGTGGAACCGAGAAAGGATCCACCCAACATTCTAGTTTGGCGCAAGGACTAGGCTTTACAATATCAGGTGGATCTACGCCGATATTTAGGCATAAAACCAAAGCACCCGATACTGTCTTGAGCCTTTCTCTCATTCTCCAATCTTGCACCGGAATTTCTTCACGATTAGCCGTCCTGGAGGATCCATGTCTGTTTTCATTAAAATAGACATACTTTGTTTCGGGGGTATTTGTATGATCGAAGTTTATGACTGGCACGTCGACATCTTGATTCATTGTCTTTGCCACGGATACCCCACTAGTCGTCCGCCTGTTGTTATTTTCTTTAACGCTTCCGATAACTTGTTTGTTATTTCTGTAAAAAATTACGTAATTCTTTTTGAAATTATATTCAAAAGCATTTGATAGTGTTGATAATCAATTTACTGCCTTTTGTCACTTATATACTACCCATTATCGTTAGACCATTGTCGTAATCACAGACTTAACGCATTTAGTAATTTGGCGTAGTAGATTATTTCGTCAATTATCTTGTAAAATCAGTATAACTGATAATCCGATCGCAAATTTTCTTATTTACTGCTCCCCCGATCATTACCTTTTGAATTAAAACACTCACATTCACATGTAATCATACCAAGCAACAAGACTGATATAGCGACGTATTATTTATCTTTTGATAAGAGTTAGTTATCTTTATGAATTGTTTTGATGTCGTGCAGATCACGTGTACAAAATTTTTAATATGATCTAAAATTTATTAATTTTTGAATATTATTTAAAAATTTTTTAACTTTAATAATAGAAAATAATCTTGATTATAATTTTTACTACATATTTGCTTATTGTTTAAAGTACTAAAAGAGTAATACAGTAGATCAGATTTTGTATATGTTAATTTAAGTTTATATTATTTGTTTTTAGTTAATCAAATTTAAAAGATCAAGTTTAACAAGTAATATATAGAAGTAAATCATTTTTAGTAAATTTTTTTTTTTTTATACTTTTATTAAGACTACAACTAAACAAATAGTTGGAGCGCTGACATTTATTAGATAATATTTTAGGGGGTGGGGGGGTCAAGAAAAATCTTACTTTAGTTAAATTTGATTGGCTAAAATTTTATATAGATCTTACTTGAGGGTGGGGAATAAGCCTCTATAGTACATAAATATTAGGTAATAAATGTCAGCACCCTTACTTAAATTGTAAGTTTGATATCATTTGATATTTTACTTATTTTGGTGAATCTTTAGATATGACCTGTCATACTGCTCTTATTTCAGTTTGAACCGAAGGCATATTATAACTGCCTACTTTTTTAAACCTCCTTCTTTTAGCTTTTCAATAGAAGGATTCTACTAGAAAAAACAAATATAATGAAAAATAAGAGGAATAATAAAAGAGAGATAACCTACACTATCTAAATAAAATACTAAAATAATAATTAAAAAACAACAAATGGAAAAAAAAAGTCAAAAAAGAAATAGTACATAAAAGCACAAAATCAAAGACTAAAAAAAGAAAAGAAAAGAAATAAAATATAAAAATTATATAATACTACAGATATAGTTGCCGCCCAAATCCCAAACTATTATAGTTTGGGTTTGTCCGCGCCCAAATCCCAAACTCTGGTCAAACTAATTTCTCAAAAACTTTGTTAATAATTCTTTTTTTTTTTTTTTTGATATTAATAGTGAGACCTTGCTCTTATCTTTATTAAATTTAATGGAAACTTTTTACAATTGGAAAAAACTTCATAATTTAAATCTAATGCTAAGAAAAAGAACTTAGACATATAGCTAGATAAACAAAAGTTTGTTAATAATTCTTATTTAAACAATTGATATATATTCTTATAACTATATATAATATATTTGCAAAATATTAAGATTATTTGTTTGATTTAATTTTCTGTAAATAACAATTGTTTTTTTTTGAGTTTTGAGTTTGTTCGGTTTGTCCAGCAAATATAAGTACAGAGGTTATACATTATGCATTCATATCGGCGGATCGGTGTAATTGGGTCTTTTTTCGATAAACTGTTACACAAAATTTGCTCCTAAGTAACGTTGAAAAACTAACAAACGAAGTACTTGTTACAACTAACAAAAGAGCCTTTTTGACGCCTAGACAAGCTAAAAAACCAATAAAACTTAATAAAAGAGCTATGCTAAGCTGTAGAAAGAAGTACTTTTATCGTTTGTTGAAATATTTGGGTGTTTTAGGATGGGTTGGGCATTGAGAAATGGGTTGGTAACTATCAAGGGTAAATTCGGAAGCTAATTTTCAAAAAAATGGCCTTTTTAATATACTTTTGGCTTATAATTAAATACATGTATTTCGTAATTTTCTACGTATTTAATTATAAATACAAAGCTGGTTAAAAAGGCTGTTTTTGCGAAAATTCGCTTTGTAATAAATTTTCACGTAAAATTTTTTTGATAATCCTCGATCATGATTGGTCGAGCTGACATGTTACGCCAATCCGCCGATATGTTTAGCAAATACCCTGAAATTTAAAAAGCAAAAAAACAGTTTTTGGCAATTATCTTGGCATTCAGTAGTCCAATTTGAATGAACTTTTTTTTTAAAAATAAAGCTCTCAGTAAGGCTCATCTAATATAAAAAAGTTTATTCAATTCTGATTACTGGATCAGAAATTATTTAAGTAAATATAGTTTTGTCATTTTTAGCAAATTAGATTAAAATTGGCCAAAATCCAGTTATGACCTATATGAGAGATGTCTGGGGAGGACCCAAAGAACTTTGATACAACTTAGATGATTCTAAAAAGAAAATTTTGTATAAAAATTCATCAATGTTGCATTTTTATATAGTAAAATTTCAAATTTTGCTCTATTTTATACATCTATTTGGCTAAAATACTACTAAAGTTATACAAACTTAAATCTGAGTTGTATCAGAGTTCTTCGGGGTCCTGTCTGGGTTCCTATAATACTGTACAAAAAAAAACTTTGCCAAAGTATTATATAAAGCTATGCCTAAAAGAATATTCAAGAAAATAATTTCATTTGAATATTTCTTCATGATTTTCCATGTATCATTTATTGTTTATTTCACAGAACTTGAAACTCACTTGTAACTTGATTACGATTTGGTAGGCACATTTTTAATTTGGAGAACCATTAAATCCAGATGACTTTATATGTTTTTTATTATTTAATTAAAATTAGGGTAAAAGTTTGAATTAGAATGTTTTATAGATAAAATTGCCGTCCTGCTATTTTTTATTAATGCTTCAAGATAGGTACTTGTTTCTTGTATTTTTGGTATTTTTCACTTTTTTTTTGTTTTTGCCTACAAAATTTTACAATATGATTAGTTGTTAGTTACATGATAGCACCTGGTTTTAATGGATTTTTTTAATTTGAGGATCATTTAAAGCTATATACCAATATGGTATTTTAGTGTAAATTAACCAAATAGAGTTACAGAATTTTGTTACACGAATTAGCTTAAGAACTCAAAAAACAAAAAAAATGCAAGAATATAAAAATAGTATTCTAAACCTATTTTAAGCCATTAATAAAAAATATCGGGAAAGCAATTTTACCTATATTATAGTTTAAAAATATACCATATTTGGTTATTGCAAATCACATCTTATTTGGTGATAATCATCTATCGGATTGTTCTAAAATTCTTTTTCAAATTATTTCACGTGCTATAAAGATTAGCTAATAAAATTTAGCTATATCGTATATCAATTTTTAATCAAATTTTTGATTTCTATAAGTGCATACTATACTCAATTATGACCCAAATAAATCTAAATACGAAATGTACATTTCTTTATTTTCTAAGTGCATGTTAAAGTTCGGTCTCAAAAACATTCACTTATAGAAGTTTTACAATACTTGATAAAATAAGATTGTATTTATTTATATTCGATGTTATTGAAAACAGTTACTAATTTCAAGCATTTTTATTTCATTTTAGTACTAGAATATAACCTGTCGCTTTGCTCCGGAACCAAGTATTATTCTGTACAAATTAATTTAATAAATAAATATTATTAAATATAGTTAATAAAAACTTATAAATGTTATTGCTAAAATAGATTCAAATTTTTTATTTATAATTAAATAGTAATTAATATATTTAAAATAAATATTTTCGATACAATATACCATATTTTATTTAAAAATTATTTATTCTAATAAAATTAATATTTCTTTTAGTTTTATTGAATTTGGAAATTATTTTTATTGTCTGTCTTTTAATTTTAATTGTTAAATTATTATTCACAAATTTGGGATAAAATTAACAATATTAATTGGTCATTATAGGGGATTCCAAATATTTTAAACTATAAATTCTTTCCAAAAATAAGCTACACTTTTTGGCCAAAAAGTTATACAAAAAAATATAGAAAATAGCTTATTTTTAGATGATTTTTTTGAAAAACTAAAAAATATACTAATAAAAAGTTGTCCAAATACTACTAAATTTTTATTATAAATGCATTTCGATGTTTTGATCATCTTTACTTAATAGCACATTTGAAGTTTACTTAGTAAAATTTAAGCTTTTATATATAGTAACTGCTAATAATTTCTTTAAAAAAATAAGAGAGATACAGTAGTTTCTTTTGGAAGTTGCTTATTTTTGGAAATATAGTATTATAAACCCAATATTGGTTCAAAATAAACCCAATATTGGTTTAAATAAACCTGATCTTGGTTTAAATAAACATTGTTTTGGTTAAAATAAACTCATCCCTATTTATCAGGCATAGGACATGTCCTCTTGAAATAGGTCCAAATGCTTTCTATAATTAAATTTTTAAAAAAAATATATGAATTTACTATATAACTTTGAGCTAAGATCTTCATCAATCTAACTTATTAACTTAAAATTAAATTTTACAATTATATAGAACAAGAAAAAAAGAAAAAATTGAGCTTAAAAATTGAATTAAAATTTTGCCAATTTTGCACAAAACGAAAATGTAACTTTGCCAAAAACAAATATTTTCTAATTTTAAGATGATGAGTATATGTAAAATCATGCCCTGAACAACTTTACTTAGTTGACTAAAGTAGGTTACCTTGTAAGAAAAATGGGTTATCTATGTACTAAAGTTAAAAATTTTGAGTTTTAAATATAAAACGTTTTTTTTTGATTAGGTAACCTACTTCGGGCGCTTAAGCAAAGTTGTTCGGCACGTGATTCTACTCAATTTGAAGCTGCCGCGCATTTTCTCGGACCTTTTACTAAGTGAAAAATGGGTTTAAAGTTGGGAAAAAAAATTTTTTTCTATTTTTTTTTAGAAAAAAATTTTTTTCCCAACTTTAAACCCATTTTTCACTTAGTAAAAGGTCCGAGAAAACGCGCGGTAGCTTTATGTCGAGTAGAATCACGTGCCGAACAACTTTGCTTAAGCGCCCGAAGTAGGTTACTTAATCAAAAAAAAACGTTTTATATTTAAAACTCAAAATTTTTAACTTTAGTACATAGATAACCCATTTTTCTTACAAGGTAACCTACTTTAGTCAACTAAGTAAAGTTGTTCAGGGCATGATTTTACATATACTCATCATCTTAAAATTAGAAAATATTTGTTTTTGGCAAAGTTACATTTTCGTTTTGTGCAAAATTGGCAAAATTTTAATTCAATTTTTAAGCTCAATTTTTTCTTCTTTTCTTGTTCTATATAATTGTAAAATTTAATTTTAAGTTAATAAGTTAGATTAATGAAGATCTTAGCTCAAAGTTATATAGTAAATTCATATGTCTTTTAAAAATTTTAATTATAAAAAGCAATGAATGGGGCATGTCCTATGCCTGTTATTTATTTTATTTTATTTTTTTTTTTAAACCTGATTTTGGTACAAATAAACCCGATTTTGGTTCAAATGAACCCAACTTAGGTTCAAGCAAAAAAGTTACCAAATAAGAATTTATGTAATATTACACAATATTAGTTTCATGTAACCAAAATTATTTTTGTAAAATTAGTGCAATGAGCTTTTGTGTAATATTTATGTATACAAACATGTAATTGGTTACAATAGGGTCTTCCAACACATGATTCCAATTATTTTAAAATATAGATTTACAATTTTAAAATTTGAAATACAAGGTTTTTTAAAAGAAAAAGAAAAAAAAACATAGTAAAGAAGAATGAAAGATTGAAATTTTATAAAATATTTATTCTGAAACCCGGTTAACAAGTTATGATTATAAAAATGTTGATACATAATCATCTATTTATTAAAATTAAATAAAAGTTGTAATCATTAATATAATACTATATGAAAAACTTATTCAGTAAAACTTAATTGCAGATCTGTATGTAATAGATAGATTTACTATAGCTTAGATTTTATACTAAAAGAAATACAAGCATAGATATTTATAATAAAAAATAGCTATTGGCTATAATTAATTACACGAACTATACTTGCTATGCAAAATTTAAATCTCTACCATGCTGCCTATATTTATAAATTTATTATTGTTTGATGGTTTAAAATATTTTATATAAAAAAAAAAAGATTTCATAATAGTTATATGTTAATTTCATATATAATTATATTCTAATTGCCTACTCGTTCTTTTTGGCACTTATTAGTTCTGCTACTACCTGTATTATATACTAAAGCGTATTCGTCATTGCTAGCTTCTGTAAGTGCTCATTCTGATATCTCTTTTTTGAAGCTTGCACTATATCTTCCAATCCATCCTTTAATAGTCTTTATCATTGGAACGTCCTTAACTGAAATTTTGCCGTTTCTTGCCAAATCTTCAAGATCGGCATGCATGTCTTCAGAGGAGTAATGATCTGCAGCTTTTAAGTAGAGCTTTGACCCGGGTTGGAAGATAGTGACCCAGACGGGTCAGGTATTGACCCGGGTTATGCCCCAGGTCAACGGGTCATGCAGACAATTATAAAATTTTTTGCTTTTTCCAATTGAATTTTATAATCCTATGATGCAAGATTAAATAAATGTTATCATTAAGTGTTACAGATCATAATGAAATCGGATTAAAATGAATATGGGTTTTTATTTAACGCTCTAAAACCCACATAAAATTGTTTAATATAAACTCTACTCTAAAACTAACCTCTAATCTTAACCCCTAACCTTAAAAAATGTGCACAAACCATATTTCATTTTAATCTGCTTTCACTTTAATCTGCCACAAGAATTACCCTGGTTATACGGATCAAGATAAGTAATTTATTTTTTGTTAATCAATTTTTAGTTTTTTTTTTTAGTAGCCTTTTTTTTTTTAGCGTTGAATTTTTTGAAGTCTTGACGTCTTCATTTCTAGGTGCCCTTGTTTCGCTGATGTTGTCGCGCTGGAGTCGTTGTTTGTCAGTGCTGTCGTTTTGGTTGATTGTGGTATTAGTATTCTGGTTTCGCCGTTTCGTTCTTGTTGGTGGGTTGTCTTTGCTCTATTTCATGAAGAGTATCTTTAGTGTTGCTGTTTCATGAAGCAGTGTTATTTCACGGGTATTATCTTTAGCGCCGCTATTTCATGGGTGGTCGATCGGTATCGCCATTGTCTGCTATAGTCACTTTGTGTTGGTATGTATGTCTTGTTTATGGTTTGTATGTTTCTTTGGTGATTGATAGCGAGTTTCAATTTCATGAATAGCACGGCTAACGGTAAATTTCTTCAACGTAGGCGGCATTGAGTCATGACACGTTTCTATTTCTTGGCAAATATGGGACTTTCTTCGTAATGCAGTAGCTTTTAGGTTGGAATTAGTGTTAAATGGTAGGTTGAAGCTAGAGTAATGTTAGCAGTTAGGGTAATGGGTTAGGATAGGAATAGTAGAATACGATATGTAATTTGGTTAGCATGGCAAAATGTTTGTAACGACGTTTTAAATACTTTTGCAATGCAACAAAATAAATATATAAAATTTATAGATCGTAATAAATAAACACTATAATGATAAATCAATATATATCGATATAGACTGATTTAAAGATATATTGTGCTAAAACTGTTCGATTTATAACAATTGGCGATTAGTAAATATTAGCGAAATAATTATTCAGTTAATTTTTGTCAGGTTTCGCAGCAATAAAGTGAATTTTTTTTGATCACAACTCGGATACTGAGTCCGTCAAAAATACTCATACATTGAAAATTGACAATACTGCCGCTACCTATAAACATAAATTGCGCAATATGCATTTTTGTCTATTTGAATTCTGACCCGTTTGACCCGGGTCAGAGCAACTTTCGACCTGTGACCCGCCGAGTCGAGTGATCTGTACGGGTCACCCGACCCGGGTCAAAGCTCTACTTTTAAGTTATCCGCCAAGAAAAAACCTTGCAAATATTGTAATACCTTTTTTTTAATATGTTTTCTTGTACCTTTATTGCCAAACTTCATATTTTCTTTTAGGGCCCAGACCATGTTTAAGGGAAAATCCTGATTAATACTACAGAAATAGAGATTAGTTTGCAGAAATTATGTATAATAATAAAATATACATCATTACCTTTCATCTTTATAAAATTTTATATATTCATTATCATTAACAAAATTATCAAGTGTGTATATATATAATATGTAGGTATATGTATAGTACGTATATACGTAGTACATTATATGGTATACATTGTATGCAGCACATACAGTATGTAAATTATTACCTTTTGCAGTATCAACATTTTAGCCAATTCATTATTATTGTTATTAACTATACAAGGACAAATTAATTCATAGATGGTTAGTAAAACTGCAATAATATATATAGGGGCTTTTCAGTAGAAAAATGAGAAATCTCTTTTTAAATCTGGTCAAATTGACCAGATTTATAAAGAGATTTCTCCCTTTTCTACTAAAAAGCCCCTATATAGAACCCAAAGAATATATATAATACTGAGATCTGATTTTGTATAGACTTATTATATAATTTTTCAATATGTCGTATGTTTAGATTTGTATAGACAACTGGTAATTTTTCAAAAAGTCAGATATCTATTTGTAAAACAAAGACGATTTTTATAACAAGTTAGATCTTTATTTTGTATAACGATACTACTAATACGGCATTTATACGGCATACATAATTATACTACTTACACAGACCCGATAAATACAATATTAACGGAGGAAACATGGAGGCGTGTACGTGTCAAGACCCAACAGAGCTCTGGGTGTACCTATATGGGAGTCTTCAGACGCTAAGAGGATTTGGGACCACTAATACAGGTATATGCTGGTATAAGTGCATGCAGTAGTGATCGGGTTCTCCCTAGCCTCATGATGCTATCCAACTATATTCGGCACTGGAAGTATTTGTGAAAGGCCAGGTTCTTGCCACCATAGTGGGAAGTATAGTCATTCGCACATTTTCAAATTCAGAATACTAAATCCTGGGTCCTCAAATCGCAGGAAACCGGCTAGTTGTGGCAGCATGCAGGCTTGAGATACTTACTCAATGTGGTAGAGGCAGCTACATAGCTTGAAATATGAACTTCCAAGAAGTACACTAGTAAGGGATTTTCTGGGTAACCAGATTTCGGGTACACCAACTTGGAAGTGTAAAGCGCCTATCTGGCAACACATACCAAATTGGAAGTGATGAATTAGGAAATGTGGGTAAAGTGGCGGACATGTGGATGCTGATTATTGGTTGAAAAGGGACGTACAAATCCAGGTCAACTATATAAATGGAAATATGGAAGGCTCTGGTGGGGTTTAGCCATGAATAAAAGGTTTCACAGTCTGAAGTTCTAGTCTCAATACTTGTATATAATATGTATGTATAAAAGGTACCGGCATATGTCAATTTGCTTAAGTATTAATAAAAAGTAGGGTGTGCAATTGGCTGGGTCGAACCCGATAATTTGCAGGTTGGGCTGGGTTTGGGCCGGGCCTGGGCATGAATTTTCAGGCCCATAAATTAATTGGGCTGGGCTCGGACCGGGCTTGAAAAAACAGGTTGAGCTTGGGCCGGGTTAAATCTAGTAATTTATATAAGTTGAGCCTTGTTCGGGCCAAACCCGGGCCTAGATTTTTAGTTCTACAATGAATTGGGTTGGGCCCAGGTTGGGCTCATAATTTAACGAGTTGGGTTCGGGCACAGTTAAACCCGGCCCAACCCGGCCCATTGTACACCCTAGGCAGGAGCTACACCCTTAATATTAAAAAAATATAATAATAATAAATACAGTATTATCTAGCAATAGATAACAAATTGTATCTATACAATGGTGAGAATAAAAGTAAATTTCCGGTTATTCTCATAGTAAGGCCGGAATTTTTATTCCCACTATTGCATATATGTGCAGGAAACAATAAATAAATAAAGCAAACACGTTCTTTAATTGCTAATCCAGATAAGATCGGCACTATTTTTATATTAGAATTTGGGGAAATTACTATGTTTTTTACTATATGCTGAAATCTGACGTCGGTCCAATGAAAAGTATTTTTTTTATTAAGTTAACAGTTCGTGTCAATTAATTGAAAGTTGTAGAGCTCACTGAGACGCATCCAAAGGTAGTTAGAGCATTCAATTCGACCTAGTGTACGCTGAGATATCGCCAAAAAACGATTGGCCGACTATATAAAATTCTATGTAAACAAACTAGAAATTTTATATAGTCAGCCAATCGTTTTTTAACGATATCTCAGCATACACTAGGCCGATTTGAATGATATAACCACCATTAGATGCGTCTCATTGTGCTCTACAACTTTCAATTAATTGATATGAACTGTTAACTTAATAAAAAAATACTTTTAATTGGACCGACTTCAGATTTCTGCATATAATAAAAATTTATATTGTACTTATCCCCAAAATTTACTATTGTCCCAATATGGTAATAGTGCTGATCTTATCCGGATCATCAATTAAATAACTTAATATGTACATGGTTTAGCGTGACTGTGTCATACAGCTACTATAAACAATGTATTAATATTGCTGTATTATTATTACTGTATTTTTATTTTGGTTTTATTTTATTTATTTTATTTTTTTATTTACCGATTTGTTTTTTTTTAATTTTTTATTGGATTTTTTTTAAATTTTTTTAAATTTTTTTTCATATTAATTTTTTTTAATTTTTTTTTTTTAATTTTTTTTATTCGATTTTTCTATTTTTTTTTAATTTTTTTTATTCGATTTTTCTATTTTTTTTTAAATTTTTTTTTAATTTTTTTTTTTATTTTAAATTTTAATTTTTAACATTTTTCTTTAAATTTTATTTTATTTATAATTTGGGTTTATTTATATGTACCCTAGGTACATGCATGGCTTATATAATATTGATAATACATATATATCATACTAATTTAACATAATATATATAATTATAATAAACCAATTTATTTATTCTCTTTGTAATTAAGGTAATTAATTCTGCTCTTAATTTTTTTCGTAGAGTTATTTTTTATTTACAAATTTATTTATATATTATTTATCTTTAACCAAACCCAATTCCATTTTAGTCGCGGCCCTAAGCTTAACTCCACTTCTAACTATAAACCACCCAATCACTATCCCTAAACCTTATTACTAACTAAAACCACTTCTAATTATCCGATTCCTAACCCTAACCTTATATCCAACTAAAAATCACCTGATCCCTTTAGTCACGGCCCAAAGCTTAACTCTACTTCTAACTATAAACCACCCTATCACTATCCCTAAATCTTATTACTAACTAAAACCACTTCTAACTACCCGATCCCTAACCCTAACCTTATATCCAACTAAAAACTACCCGATCTCTAACCCTAACCTTATATCCAACTAAAAACCACCCGATCCCTAACCCTAAACCTAATTCTAAAAACCATTTCACCCGCTCGATCCCATTTTTTTCTAGCCTTAAACCCAATCCAAATTACTAACATAATACTATTGTAAAGTGTTTTATATACGTTTAAGTTATTATATCTAAAATCTGAAAAAATCGTTGTGATGTTCTTGCAAACTAATCTAAGTTAGCATGATGTATCAACTAACACATTTTCTCATTCTTCTATCTTGCAAAGTGCATCTGCTAGCACTTGTCCTTTTTTTGATCTAAGAACGACCAAAGAAGTCAACATGCCTCTTTTTGGTTCAAGCTTGTTATCACTAAAATATCAATGCGGTATTCTAGTAAAATGCAATGGTTTTCAGCCTTCTGATTCAAGTTGACATTGAAAAAGCCAAAAACATTAGCATAAAGTTCTTGAACGAAAGTATATTGCTGGTACAAACAATGAAATCCCCTGCTTATCTAAAAAATGCGACTAACAAAGCTACATAAATCTAACACGGAACTACCAAAAGTAGTAAATTCCAAACAAAAATACCAAAATGAAATATCTTGAACACGAAATTATGCTAGCGAAGATTCAGTAAAGCACAACGATACCTACAATGGTGAAATTATAAGTAACCCGATGATACAGAACAAACTTATATTTACAATAACACCTAAACGATGACACCGAAAACTATAACACCTAATGTGAAGAGTTTATACCAAAAAAAAAGAAAGACTAATTAGTAAGACTATCAGAAAAATGGTAAGTCAGGTACATGCGAGCTTTAAAAATCGGTTAATTTCGAAATGGATGAATTTGAAAAGTGATAATTACGTCCGTCCGTTTCAGAAATAAAACATGCAGTTATATTAAAAAAGATTTAGCAGGAAATCAGGTGTTTAATGCAATAGGCATGGACAAGGCTCCAATAACACGACGATATAAAATGACTTCAAAACCAGCAATCCCTACAATACGACAAATAAAATATAGGAAGTTAGCTAGCACAGGTAAATCATTGTTTATATACCCCATGATTGTTATGTTACATAGAAATACTTGTTTATATATCCCGTGATTAATTATGTTACACAGAATCTGAGGTACAAAAAATTTTAGTATACCCTTAGGGTATATATATATTAATTCTTATAATTTAATTTTTATTTTTTTTTTTTATGTATAAATTTTTTTTTATTTAATCTTTTTTTTTATTTAAAATTTATTTTTTATTTATTTTTTTTTCAGTAGGACTAAATCACACTACTGGTGTTCAACACCAGTATGTTGTGTAACGTGAAGATCAGTATCAAAAAAATAAACAAAAAAAAATAAACAAAAGTTAAAGACGATAAATATTGTGAGTAAGAGTTAATAGTTAGGGTTAGGGTAAGGCATAGTATATAGTAAAATTTCACAAGGGGGGTTTTTTTTTTAAAAAAAAAGGTGGTTTCATAGATAAAATTTTGAGTTAGAAGGTATTTTTTAAAAAAAAAAGCAAAACAACAAAAATTTTATGTTACACCTGATCTTTACATTACACTGCATTTAAAAAATTTGATTGGTGTAGATCATTGTGGTGTTGAGCACCAGTGGTGTGATTTAGTAAAACCGTTTTTTTTTGATTTTTTTTAGTTTAATTTTTTTGTTGCTTTTCTTATTTTTTTTTAATTTTTTTTATTATTTTTTTTTAATTTTTTTTATTTTTTAATTTAAATTTTTTATTTATTTTTTATCTTTTTTCTTTATTTATTTATTTAAATTTTTTTAAAATAGCCGGTGATATACAAGATCATGATCAGATCATTACAATCTATTTTAAATCATCTTAAGTACAGCTAAGTTTTTTTTTAATTGATTCTTTTTTATTTATTATTTTTTTTTGTTTCTAATTATTTTTTTTTCTTTAGAATGGTTAGAACGGAAAAAAATAGTTTGTAGATTACACAAATCTACATAAGTATTAAGATAAGTATTTTTTTATTTTTTTCTTGGTTTTTTTTTGTTAGCTTTTAACTTTACTAATATATTTTTTGATCTTTTATAGCGTTTTGTGCTTTTCCGATTTTTGTAATCATACGGCATTCTTGGTAATTTGGCGGCATTTCGTGGTAATTCGACGTCGTTCCTGCGGTGAAGTGCTAGCGTTTTTGCGATAAAATAACAGTGTTCTTGCGAATTCGACAGTGATTCAATAGTGTTCTTGTTTGATTTTACGGGCTTCTTGCAATGAAGTGACGGCGTAGTGATTCAACGTTGTAGGTAAGTAAAGTGACGTGGTAACTTGACTGCATTTTTGTTGTGTGCTTGTATGCGTTCTTGTAGTGAATTACAGCGCTTTTGTAGTGAATTAATAGCATTATACGCATTCTTGTAGTGAAATGGTAGCGTTTTTGTGGTAATTCGATGACGTTCTTGTGGTGATTATATGGCGTTCTTGTAGTAAAGTAATGACGTCGTTGTGGTAACCTTGACGGCGTTTTTGTAGTGAATTAATAGTGTACTTGTATTCATTCTTGTGGTGAATTATGTTGTTTTTGTTGTAAATTGATGGTATTCTTGTACATGTTCTTGTGTTTTTTTCTTGTGGTGAAAATAATATAATACCTTTGTAATAAAAAAAATTTATATTATAAATTTATATTTATTATATATTAAAATAAGGGAATTATAATTTGGTGCACCATGCACCGCGGTGCACCTCTAATCACAGGGTATAAATAATGATTATCAATTGCATCAGATTTGTTGTTTTTTTTTTCTTTTGTTGTTTATTTGTTACTCAGTACTAATAATGTTTTTTTTTCTAATAGTGTACGTTGTTATGCGGGTTAAGCTACAATATCTTCGTCGTAACCAAAGCTGTCGTTTTACTTGATGTCGTCATTTCGTTTCGTCGCTCGCTGGTGGTGAATTGGTGTCGCCTTTGATGTTGGTGTGGACTTTGCTGCCTTTGATGGAGATTTGTGGTTGTTATCAGGTATGTCACGGTTTTGCTTCTTGTCTGCTCGTATTTTCTCTTAGTTGATGAAGTTGGCCACGGAATGGTCTTGGTTACATTGCTGATGCGTCATTGCACGAAAATTTAATTTTTCCACGATTTGTTCCAGTATCCGGGAAGTAGTATTTTTTTTTTGTTATTGTTGAGTGTGCTGGCTTGGGAACGTGTACTAACGCTTCTTTTCATTTTATAAGTGCTGTTAAGGGCGTCTTTGGGCTTTCTTGGAGATACTTTCGACATTAGCGTCACTTTTTGTTTTCAGTTGCGATTTAGTATCCGGAAAGTAGAATTTCTTTTTGTTGATTGTTCTTGTATTTTGGCTTGTGAATACTAATGCTTCTTATCATTTTTATAGGTGCTGGTAAGCCGTCTTTAGGCTTGGAGATTACTTTTGATGTTAGTGTTATTTTTCGTTTTGCTGTTGCGATTTTTTCATGTTTTGGTACTTCCGGTATCATCTTTGTTATCGTGGTAGTTGGTTATTACCTTCAGTGGAATATTCTCTTCGTTAGTGCCGTCGTTATTGGAGATGCGAAATAACTTCGTCGTTTGTATTCGCCGTTATCATTGTTGGAGAAGTATTTATTTCGTCGCATTCGTCATTCGTTATTGCACTTGTGTTAGTTGGTTTCGTTGATACCATTGTTTTAACTTTGTAACTGGTGTATTCTCATTGTGAGATTTGGTTGAATCGTTAGGTTGGGTCTAGGGTTAGGGAAAGTTAGAGTAGATTAGTTGTGGTTGTATTGAATATTTAGGAAAGGGAGTGAAGCGGAGGCGATAGCCGAAGCAAAGCGACTACAGGGTGAGCGAAACGAGCCCTGTCTGTGTTGCTTCGCTTCGCTCAGCAACACAAGCTTTACTGAGTATAATAGTAGTATGTAAGAACATATATTTGCGCATAGATGCTAGAATAGTTTATACTGCAATATAGAGTTGTATGTATTATATATTCAATAGAATTGTTAAAACTGTATCACTTAAATAAATATCATATGCAAGAATTCGAAAATGAAGTAATAATTTAATAATGTTTGCATTAGTAAATAAATTAAATGAAATGTATACGCGCATATGTCGATTAATTTGCAAAATGAAAAAACGTGTCATGCGTTGATCACGTCGATCACGTGACACAAAGGGGTGCACCGCGGTGCAGATGCACCAAAAATAAAACCCTTAAAATAAATATTGTAATAAAATAAAAATAATTAGAAATTTATAGTAATATCCAATATAGTGTAGTGGGATTAGTATTCAGTATATTACAATGTATTTTTTTTTTAATAATAAAAAAATGTATATACCAAATTTTTTTCTTTACTGACAGCTGTGAGGGTCGCAGATTTTCACAGATTTTTAATAATTGGTCTTTTAATAAAAACTTTCCTGCGCAAAAATTAAATCTGCACAGAAAATAAAAAAAAATTTCTTCAACGATTGCCGGCAGGGTCGCAGATCTGCATTAATTTTTAATTATTGTTTTTTTTTAAAATTTGTATAGAGCTATACTAAAAAAACTTTTCCAATAATAAACTCAGATCTGAAATTGTATAATTTATAGCAACATTTGAACTTATATGATAATTTTGTATAAAGCTTTTAATAAAATTAAGTGTATAAAGTTATATTAAAAATTTTGAGTCTGGATCTGAGTTATATCAGAGTTCTTCGGGATCCTGGTGGAAAGCTAACAAGCCTTCTGACTTTGCTATAAAGGGTAATTCCAAACATATATCTAAATCATTAAGATGGTATATATATGTGCCAATTAGTGTAAAGGACAAAGATGATAAGATTGTTACAGCTACTGGAAATTTTGCTTGTATTAATAATGGTGAACCCGAACCTATGTTATGTTTAGGTATAACATGGATTTGAAAAGTTCAAGATATTCTTGATCCAAATAAAAATCAATTTTAAATAAAGTTACATAAGAAGACTTACACTATCCCAACTTTTAGCAGGGCTCCAAAGGTTAATGAACCAGAGCAACAAGTTTCAGATATGTATGATGGTAAGAATTTAAAAAAAAATATGACTTACTTGAAAAGTGGCTCATAAAAACTGAAGAGTAGCTTAATATGGCTCTAAATGTATATAGAGTTCTTGCAGAAAGATGCTCCTAGCTTACTGAGGCAAAGATGAACATATAGGAGCTAATCTTTCAGTATCTTTCATTAATTTTTTAAGATCTACTTTGAACCTATCTATAGAAGAGCTATTGCAATCTTCAAGTCTACTATATGTGAATCAGGACCCCGGATATCTCTCATATAGGTTATAACTGGATTTTGGCCAATTTTGGCACAATTTGCTGAAAATGACAAAATTTATTTAGTTAAATAACTTTTGATCTAGTAAGGCCACTCCAATTTAAATCTATATTTAACATAACATCCCACTCTAGATTGAGCAAATTATAGGAGAGAATTAAATAATATAAATATATATATAACTTTTAGATTCAAATTTCACTTTTTATATTATTAAAATGAACCCATACAGAAAGGTCACCAAAATTAGAATAGCTGCATAATATAGTCATGCTAAACCTAGAAACATTATATAAGTTAGTTAGAATTAATTAGTAAAATTTTATGAATCATAAGATTTATAGAATTTTATTAATAAAATTTTATAAAATTTTATTGGCCAGAGCGTAGCGACGGTCCATAAGTGTCTATGCAAAGTGATACAAAAATTACCTTCCTGATGTGCTTCAATTGTAAAAATCTTGACAAATTTTACTTTTTTGATATACTTGCATATATATGATATAAATCTTATCAGAAATGGAATTTGGAAATTTTTTGTCTGTCCCGTGTCTATATTTGTGCTTTAATTTTACCAATATATGCATATTAACGCGTTTGTGTAATATGATGAACATCATATGATGTGCTCCGGACATATATATTAGCCTAGTTATACACAAATTTTTATTAATTAATTCTAACTTTATGCACTAAGTAAATATGTACAGCACCTAAAAACACATCAAATCAGCAGGGTTAGTTTTATTTTACTTGAAATTTGGATAATAGATGCATAATTTTGGAGTTTTGATCAAAAAAGTCAAATTTAAGCATCTTTTCTCCAAATTTCAAATAAAATAAAAACAATTCTGCCGATTTAATGTATTTTTAGGCTCTAAACAAGTTTACTTAGTGAATTAAGTTAGAATTAATTAGTAAAATTTTATGAATCATGAGATTTTATAGAATTTTATTAATAAAATATTATAAAATCTTATAATACACAAATTTTTAATAATTAATTCTAACTTTATGCACTAAGTAAACATATTCAGCTTTTAAAAATGCATCAAACCAGTAAAGTTATTTTTATTTTACTTAAAATTTGGAAAATAGATGCATAATTTTGGAGTTTTGATCAAAAAAGTCAAATTTAAGCATCTTTTCTCCAAATTTCAAGTAAAATAAAAACAATTCTGCTGATTTAATGTATTTTTAGGTTCTAAATAAGTTTAATTAGTGCATGTAGTTGAATTAATTAGTAAAAGATTGTGAATCATAAGATTTTATAGAATGTTATTAATAAAATTTTGTAAAATCTTATAATACACGAATTTTTAATAATTAATTCTAAATTTATGCACTAAATAAACATAACAGCACCTAAAAATACATCAAATCAGCAGAGTTATTTTTATTTTACTTGAAATTTGAAGAATAGATGCATAATTTTGGATTTTTGATCAAAAAAGTCAAATTTAAGCATCTTTTCTCCAAATTTCAAATAAAATAAAAGCAATACTGCCGATTTAATATATTTTTAGGCTCTGAACAAGTTTACTAGTGAAATAAGTTAGAATTAATTAGTAAAGTTTATGAATAATAAGATTATATAGAATTTTATTAATAAAATTTTATAACATCTTATGATTCACAATATTTTACTAATTAATTCTAACATATAGCACTAGATAAACTTGTTTAGAGCCTAAAAATATATTAAATTAGCAGTATTGCTTTTATTTTATTTGAAATTTGGAGAAAAGATGCTTAAATTTGACTTTTTTGATCAAAAATCCAAAATTATATATATATTCTCCAAATTTCAAATAAAATAAAAATAACTGCTATTTTGATGTATTTTTAGGTGCTGTACATGTTTATTTAGTGCATAAAGTTAGAATTAATTATTAAAAATTTGTGTATTATAAGATTTTATAAAATTTTATTAATAAAATTCTATAAAATCTTATGATTCATAAAATTTTACTAATTAATTTTAACTTCATGCACTAAATAAACTTGTCAGCATCAAAAAATAAATTAAATATATTCAGACTCAGATCAGTCTGTATAAAATTTAGAGTTTGAGTCTGGTCCGATCCTGAACTGGACCTAAACTAAACCTATTCTGATCCTGGCTAGACCCAAACCGGACCTAATCATTTGTTGTTTAAGTCCATTCCTCTAAAAAATTTTTGAACTTGTAATGTTAAACAAAGAATTAAATTGGAATGGTCTAATCAGAATTGAATGAACTTTTTATTGTTAGATGCGCCTTACTGAGAGCTTCATTTTAAAAAAAGTTTGTTCAAATTGGTTTACTAGATACCAAGATAATTGGCAAAAACTGTTTTTTGCTTCTCAAATTTTATGTGTTTTTGCTGAAAAAAAAACAAGTATGACCTCTATACTAGATGTCCGGGTTCTTGTGAATCTAATGAAATTTTCCTTTTTTAGCTAATCTTTTTTGTCGATGTTTTCTTAGCTAGAATCTTCTTAGTTTGAAACTTATCTAATGTGAGGCCTTCATTTGAATCAGGTGGTGATGAGAAATTATTTTGATTATCAAGACCTTGTTGAAGACATTCATTATGTTCCCATATCTCATATACATGACAGGCAACAATATGAAAGTTTTTAGCTATTTTTTTTTATGCTCTTGGAATTTTTCCTCTTGAATCTCTAATCTCTTTAATATCAGACTCTGATAATCAGGTCGCATTAGATCGATAGAAGGTTTGATGAAAATGGTTGACCATTTTTAAGTTAGAATATATTATAGAAAAAAAAAGTATTGATATTTTTCAAAACATATTGCTGTTACTTTAATGTCAATATATATCGATAAATATTGTTTCTCATATCAGCTGATTTGATTTTTTGGGCCTTTTTTCGATAAACTGTTATACAAAAATTTGCTTCTAAGTGACATTGTAAAACTAACAAACGGAACACTTATTACAACTAACAAAAAAGCTTCTTTAACGTCTAGACAAGTTAAAAAACCAATAAAACTCAATAAAAGAGCTATGCTAAGCTGTAGAAAAAAGTGCTTTTACCGTTTGTTGAAATATTCAGGTGTTTTAGAAAGGAAATGATGGGTTTATGATAGGTTGACAATTTCAAGAATAAACTCGGAAGCAAATTTTTAAAAAACTGACCTTTTTAACACATGGGGTCTTTGCTACATCAGCAAATTTATAATAGCATAATCTTACGTAAGATCTTACAAACCGTAATATAAGCAAAATATTACGTAATATATTGCGAAATATTTCGAAATATCAAATTTTCGAAATATTACGAAAGTAATTTCGAAATATTTCGAAATATATTACGAAATATTGCGAACCCTTTCAAAATATTTTAGGACTAGAAAACCAAGCTGGATCAGTAGATCTGTAACCT
>QKWP01001039.1:97957-133297 GCA_003550325.1 Gigaspora rosea
AGCTTTATAAAATAAAAAAAAGTTTATTCAAATTGGATTAATAGATAGCTAGCAATTTCAAATTTTATTGTCAAAATCTAAATAGTCTCTAACTGTGGTTTTCCTAGCAAAGACCCCACATATTTGGCTTATAATTGAATATATAAGCACCATAATTTTTTACGTATTTAAATATAAACACAAGGTTAGTTAAAAAGGCCATTCTTAAGAAAATTCGTACTGTAATAAATTTTAAGTATGAAATTTCTTTGATAATCCTCGATCATGATTGGTTGATTTTGTGGTTGAAACAAAACGGCCGATATGTTTTTTAATAGGCATCAATATATATTGTTTCCTTTTGGTAGGTATTGAAATATATTAATAAATTTCATATATAAAGGTACCAATATTTATCGATTTCTTGTATAAGTATTGATTTTTTAACAATTTATATTTATATTTACTTAGGATGCAAAGCATCACCTGTTTCATAGAGTGAGGTATACCTTGAATTCATACTTTATCAAATATAGGTGAAGGTTGAAAACTCAGAAGTATACTATCTAATCGATATCCACCCAGCCAAACAGAACTTAAAAACCAGCTTGTTTGTGCAAATCAAGATAGAGAAATTGCTATAGAGTATGGCAATCGACTTGCCAATAAATGCTCTGTCTTGGATAAAGACAATAAGCGTATACAACATGATCTAAAACAATGCAATAAAGATAAAGAGAAACTCTCCAAACATGCTTTCTAGCTTATAGATAAGGTTAAACGATTGTGCTCAGAGTTAGATAATCTAACTTTCCAGATTATTCGTAAAGATATATTTCTTGCAGAATTCAAAGCTAAGTATGCTACAAAATTAGAGGTGATTAAATTACTTCAGAATGAGATGAAATTATTAAAAAGTAAGTTAAGATTATTCCAGAAAGATTCATCAAAAAAAGGGTCCAAAATTGAGTCTCTCAAGTCTAAGATAGTTGAATTAGCCTTAAAAATTAGTAAGTTAAAGTGTCTGAAATCTGAGGATATATCGGAATCTATTATTGGAAAAAATAACAAAAAAAATACACAAAGTAAAGAACAAACTTCCATAACCAAGTCTGATGACATATCTGCAGTTAGTAAACTTAACAAAAATCTCAGTCAATATTTTGTACATAGACTCGAAGAGCCATTGCTTCGCAATAGAAGAAGTGTGGATCAAGCTAGAAAAATCGATACTATTATACTAGATTACTCTGATGGAAAGAATACCCCTATATCTAAGGAATTAGTGATTCGAGACTATGCCTCATCTCCAAGAGTAAATACTGAAATTATTTCTAAGGTAAGTGATGAAATACCGAAGACAACTCTATACCATGTACAGCTGGAAAATCATACTCCCTCTTTGATTGAATTGAATTCTCAGATGAAATATAGTCTCGAGGCTTTGCCTCTTCCGATAGAAGGGGTAGGTGCAATTCCTATTGTGGCGAGTACTTTAATGTCACCACTATCAGTATATATCTTTTTGCCTTGTTAATTATTGTAGTTATATGGTCATAATATTAAGAGTAGAGTACAACGATCTATATTTTAATAGTAATCACATTACTAATTTTTTTACAATAACATTCAATTGAAATCAGGTAATGATCATATGTTATTATATATTATTTATATTGTACTATCTAGACAAATCTCAATCGTTCTAAGCAAATTGACGATATATACAAGTAGAATTTTTTAATATAATATGTGGCTTTAAAGTTTTACTACTATAAATAGAAGGGTTTGATCTATATGCCACAAAATTTTGACTAAAATTGGTTGTGTTCTCAAAAATCCTTATCAGTGGCGTATTTTTGCCCCTATATAAAAATTTTTTTTGTACAATGATCATATATGAAAATGATCGATATTGTACTCTACCCTTAAGACGTACATGGGGGTTGGATAAATATTGCCACAAATTATTAAGAAATATATATAGAAATAAATATGCAGAAAAACTCAAAGACAAGATTACCTCTAATAAAACTTTACCTTATGGATATGGATGAGGCCACAAAGCATGAATCATCCCAAAATGTTGGACATCTAGCAACAACATGGCCTTTCAGCATGATATTTAGCAGAAGGAGTGGTACAGATAAGACCAATTTACTAGCAAACCTTGTTCTTGGAGATAAATATGAGCACATATATAAGAGACAGAAGGAAGGATCCAGATATATTAGGTGTGATGATTTAATAGTTTGTAGTTATCATCCAAATGAACTAAAATGAGCATTCATTAGATATATGTATGTAATAATAGCAAACAATTCCAAAGTACCCTTTTACGAGAATATTAGTTTAGCTATATATTACCAGAACAAATTCCTAGATTTTTACCCGAGAAAAGCACTGTAATCATTTTTGAGGATGTATGTGTTGCTCCCGAGTCTATTCAAAATCGTATTATACCATTTTTTACACATGAGCGACATTGAAATTTTTCTCCATGCTATGTTACTCAAAAGTATCATCATGTACCAATTATTATTTGTGAGAACATCTCCCTTCTAGTAATATATAATGAGGAAAACAGTTATCAAAACGAGTCCAAGATAGCTGGCTGATATACTGATGATGTAAAGGGCGCATCCATGATTATTACCGTAAACAGCCATATAAAAGACCCGGGTCTGTAGGACCCCGGACATCTCTCATATAGGTCATAACTGGGTTTTGGCCAATTTTGATCTAATTTGCTGAAAACGACAAAATATATTTATTTAAATAACTTTGATCCAGTAATCAGAATTGAATGAACTTTTTTTTGTTAGATGCGCCTCACTGAGAGCTTCATTTTTAAAAAAAGTTTATTCAAATTGGACCACTGGATGCCAAGATAATTGCCAAAAACTGATTTTTTGCTTTTCAAATTTCGGGGGTTGTTGCTAAAATGCGTAACGTATGACCTCTGTACTACATGTCCGGGGTCCTGGGTCTGTTACATTTTCTCAATTTTAAACCTGATAGTAGACCCGGGGGTCTATTGTACGGATAGGGGTCTACCAGGCAATATAAATATAGTATATTGGTACAAGTAATATGTTAATTTTACTATTTGAATATTTATCATATAGTATACCTGGGTCTTTTATCAGTTTAGATTCTCTAGTATACCCAGGTCTTTTAACTTTTCCAAAAATCTCAACCTATACAGTAGACCCGGTGATGATACGTGGGGATCTACTATCATGAGGGATCTTTTATATGGTGTTATCCTATATCCACTTCTTCAAAGATATTAGGTAACTAGAGTGATCTTAGACAGTGAACACTTTGTGTAACTTCAAACTTGTTACTGTGGTATATCTAAGTCAGTATGGCGTTTTTAAGAAAACTTAACAAAGAAGATTTAAGGCAATTTGCAATTACGAAAGAGGCTACAATTAAAAGTATATGATGATACTAATAACTGTTTGATTTGTGTAGTTAATAGTTGTTTTTATTATTGAAAGAGTATGAAGACTCGATGTTGAACTTGAGGTCCACATCGGCCGCTTTTATACTTTTTGAAATTTTACAAATGTAACGGTCAATATCTTTTACATGTGTAATATATACTATAACTATTATTAATAAAATATATAGTATAACTAGTATAAATATAATATATGTAATAAATAATATATATATAATAAATAAAATATCTAGAATATAAGCTATAAATATGACATCTTTTAGATATGTCAGATCTACGATTTTTGTCCGCAGCAATCTCCTAGCCAATCAGATCGTTGGTCTATTAATAAGTATAGGAGTAAATGTTTGACAACTCCTATCTTGGCAACCAGAGGTCATACAGGGATGTACTATAGCTTATTCGAACCGTCTCATCGCGCTGAGTCGAATGGTGGTTGTTTCATCGAATTTGGATCACCGGTTCAAACGTTATGTCCATTTTTGTGATATTTTACAGGTTAACAACATAAACCTAGCTCAAGCCAACCAGTACCCTCTACCACCAATACAGTGTTCCTGCTGCCCAGGCTGCCACCTCAACTCTGACAGAGTTCTCAACTGCTGCACCCTGGAGGTACCAGCAGCTCTCTTTATCCAATTCTTGGGTAGAAGAGCAATCGACAAACAGCTCAAGTTTAACGCAAATTATATAGACCTCATATACTCTTCTGCAATCAAGCAGCCAATAACCATTCCACCTCCCCCTACAATATACATCACAGACACTCTTACCTCGGTTCTTTTTCAGGACAACCCTGCCTCACTAGACCNTATTAATAAGTATAGGAGTAAATGTTTGACAACTCCTATCTTGGCAACCAGAGGTCGTACAGGGACGTACTATAGCTTATTCGAACCGTCTCATCGCGCTGAGTCGAATAGTGGTTGTTTCATCGAATTTGGATCACTGGTTCAAACGTTATGTCCGTTTTTGTGATATTTTACAGGTTAACAATGGCCGTTTACAGTAATAGCTACTTCTGTAAAGGTGAGTTTGTTGTATTTGATCTCACTAGGTCAGAGGAAGATCCTCTTGCATTCAACTAAGGTTCGAAATGCCACTGAACCTCCAGAAAGAAATAGAGGCGGGGCAGAAGCGCAAGATAGGTTTGAAAAACCAGGACCCAAAGGGTTCCCTAATGGCCTGCTTTGCAATAAACAATGTATTACCTGCGGAGCCCACGAATTTTGAACCTGAAAAGATTAAAAAATCAGCTACATAAATGTCTTGCTTTGCAGAAATGAAAAGTCTATAGTGTTATAGTATACACTTCATAGATTTTTATTTCACTTCGTGCACTACCCAATTGTGATCTCAAGAATAGCATTAGGAAAATGGTGAACAACTACTCTATGCAAAAAATGTTATATTAATAAATCGAATAAATAGTATAATTAAGGAATTGATTTATTTATACTTTAAGCGTTAAAAGACGCTTTTGAATCTAACTTATAATTGGATTTTCTTTCTATCTATCCAATCATATGGAATATAATATTCTTCATATTTATTATTAATAAAATAGCTAACTATATTAGAATTACATTTTCTATACATTGCAATTTTCTCAGTATTTTATCGATTGAACTGATCTCAAGTTTGAGGATTTTTCACTTTACGAGAAGTTAAACCTAGAAATTTCTCATCTTCTGGAATATTATCATTCGGTAAACTCAACCAGGCAAGCCATGCATTTGATGGGTCCCTGTCTTTGAATCGCCTCCAAGAATTTTAAATCTTTTTAGCATATCTATCCTGAGTTTTTGAGCATTTAGTTTTCCAATGTTCCTGCATCAAATCGCCTGCCTCAATCATCTCAACATATCTATTTTTAGCATAGTAAAATTTCTTTTTCAGCTTTTATATCATTAACCTGAATAAGTTTCATACAGTTTAAGGGTAGGGTGAATGTAGATCATTTTCATATAAGATCGTCATGCAAAAAAATTTTATGCATGTTTCACGAATACACCCCTGATAAAAATTTTTTAAAATACGGCCAATTTTAACCAAAAATTTGTGGCGCATAGGTCAGATCCTTCCGTTTATAATAGTGAAACTTTAAATACTTGTACTATTTTAAAAAAACCTACATGTATATATCGTAAAATTTGCCTAGGTTGATTAAAATTTGCCTAGGTAGTACAAAAATTATTTTTATTCGATCGACGTTCTAGAATAGATGATTGCCCAATCAAAAATCGTGACTACATAGTCATTATACAAAGTACGTAATAACAGGTCTGGGACGATTTTTTTTTTATTATTAATTTTGGTACTAAGATTCAGGTTTCGAATTAATTAGTTATAAAATCGTATTTATTTTTATTTGTAAGCTTATTTATATAATAAAATATCATATACTGTAAATATTTTTTACGATCGTAAATTTTTCTTAAAGAAAAAAAGTTTGCTTATTTTATTTTCGAATAACTTCTATTTCACTTTCTGATTTTCAAAATTTCAAAACAAGAATAAAATTTTTCAAGCTTCTGCTTATTTTTAAAATAAGTTAACTTTGAAACCCCAAGTATATACTACTTGGGTTTCAAAGTTAAAAACCAGAGAACCTTATTATATTTTTCTGACCTATAATTTAACATAGTGGGCGTTTTAAAGTTAAAAAATAAATGACACATTTTGAAAATAAATCAAAAAAAATGAATATTAGTAGAGAAGAGAATAGAAAAAATGAACATTAGTAGAAAAAATGACATAGAATTATACAAAAAAGAAAACGTTTGTGACCATATTGATGAAATTAATAGAAAAGGAAAAAAATACTTATTCACGTCGTATTATAATCCCGGTTCCAATTCCACAAAAGAAATTTTCAGTATAAAAATAAAAATAAGACAATCAGCTAGCTTACAGTGAATGCCTTAAAGTTCCGTTACATGTTTCATGTTCCACGTTCCAAGTCAAAGATTTGCATACTTTACAAGAAGAAAAACGTTAGTGACCATACTAATAAAATCAAATAAATGAAGAAAGCACTTACTCACGTCGTATAATAGAACCCTAGCACAGTTGCTCAACCTAAGTGGTCTATGAAAAAAAAAGAATCAGTTTTGAAAACATAAGAGTAAAGCATAATAATACCAAACAAAAAAAATATATACTTATCATACGATTAGTTCACAACGATTACTTATTAGTTTTTATTGCAAGTCCAGCCACGCGTAGGAATAAAAAAAAGTATTAGACAAAGCAAGAGAAACTATTATGAAAAAAATCTCCAAATCACATATTCGTAGCCAATCGTATAATATGGAAGGTTCTATATGAGTTCGATTTCCATATGTGTACGGTATGTTATACAAAAAAAATTTGCAACCTGATCATATATGAAAATGATCTATGTTCACCCTACCCTTAAACATATTGCCATACGGGTTTTGTGAATTTTAGGTCGGTAGTAATCATAATCTACAAATTTACTCTTACCAAATGCACCAAATAAAGAATGTATATGATATATGCTTTCCTTCTTCTTTTTAGAGACCAGCTCTTGTAAAGGAACTCTGACCCGAATAGCCCATTGTACTAGAGTTTCATATGGTTTAATAACAGATAGTGTATCATATCGTCTTTCAGTTTCAAAGAGTTCATCAAAGAAATGTTGATAATCATTAATACCACAATATTTGTAAATATACAAGTAAAATACTTTATATCATATCCCGGTCTATTATTAATAGGTTTCTGCGATTTAGCTTTTTTGTCAATAATAATAGAAATAGATATACTCAACATATTTAGCGATTATATATAATTTATATTGTATTTAGAGATTTAGACCTATTGGATTTTATTAACTTAATACTTCCTTAATTCCAAATTCAATTTTTGCAAGAGATATTGTAATGAATGAATATCAATTAAATACATTAAGTCAGAGGCCCTATCACTTAAAAAGAAAAAATTTTTTGTGTGACTATCCCAGGAATAAGTATAATAAATAAAAAGCGAGGTGGATACATTCTAACTATTTCTCATCTCGTAGCTCAGTGGACTAAACTGCGGAAAGCTCATTGGGTCTCCTCTCCTCGCTACGAAGATAATTATAACTGACGACCATGCCCTCTAAAATTGGGTTTTTATAAGCATAGAAAAAAATAAATTGCAGTAAGGTAATAGTCAGATCCTAGGCCTGTCTCGAAAAGCTATAACTATACCTGTGAAGACTATATATTAAAGGTACAGTTAGGTTGTCTATTTCATGGACCAGACAAATCATCTTCGTTAAAGCACAGGACTATTATGGCTCTGTTGAATTCCACAAACCCATGCAAATAACTTAAGCAACTGTCTTATCAACATGAAGGTAATCTAGTGTAAAAAAAATGGAATATCGGTAAAAAATTTTGGTTATAGAATGAAAAAAAGATTTATATACAGAGATACTATTGCCTTATCTGTTATATAATAATTAATTTAGGCCGTCCATATTGCTACGTGGTTTATATATAAGCCTCATATTTGTTTTTAAGGGGTAGATTATTTAATAATCCATAAATATTTATATACCCCAGTCGTGTATCAGAAATATTTTTTTTCTAATTTTACATGATGAATAAAGCGCATGTTAGATGTTCAATCAATACACATCACGATTTTTAAGACTGAAATTGTGATATATTTGGCACTTTAGCTCATTTACAAATTTAGAATAAGCGTCATAATATATACTGGGCTGTGAATATTCAAGAGTGCAGGTTTGTTTTCAAAAATACTTAAAAATACTAGTAAATACATATGTGCGATATTTTAATTCTATCAACTGTAATAACAGAATTTTAAATTTTCGAATACTATTTATGAGTCACAAGTACTAATCATGGGTATCAAATTGCAGGTAAATCTATGAATTGTTATCTTCTGCTGATTAAATTCTAAAAATTTTTTGTGATCGTTCCTTGATGGTTCGCCTAATCATGAGATTAAGACTGAGCCGCATTAAATTTTATGCGGTGTTACTCTCCTGTGAATTAATTCTCACAGTCGAATTTTAATGAATATAATAATTCCTAGACCTTTTTTCTTTACTTTATACGATCCCACGATAAGAATGGGGCTCTGCGAAGCAGGACACTTCGTGGCTAAAAAAGCTATAAGGGTAATGAGTATAATGTTCTTTATCAGTAGTTTGGTCCAAATTCATATATTGCAGGAACTTGGAATCTCCGCCATCTTCGAGATCGTCAGATCTAATCCCATCTTAAGTGATCATCAAATCTAAGGGGGTTAATTTTACCAAAAAAAATAACAAAATAGGCTCAGTGTTTGGAACTTATGACCGAGCAGAGTTTCTTTGTTAAGTGTGATCTGACATTGTGTTAGAGTAACATAATTACTAAGCTTGTGATTTTTCTTCTGGCAGATTCACTAGATCTAGCGAATGGGCGGTATAAAAATAAGCAAGTTTCCACCTTAAAATAAGTTAGAAATAACGTTATTTTTGCTTATATTTTTTACTTAATTCACTTGCCGAAATTTTTTTAAAAAAGTAATGTTCTTGCTATTTAATAGTCTATGAAACCGATTTTTTACTTACTATATTTTTGTATTTAGGAACATAAAATGAGCAGTACTGACGATACCACCACCCCCAAGACTAACAAACCCAACCCTAAAGCTAATGAATATATTGATCTTAATTGTCTCATTACATTCTGTTTACTGTATCATTTTTTTAAAATCAGGTAGGGTGTACGTAGATCATTTTTCATATGATCCACGTGGTATATTAAATTTTTATATAGTAAATAAACAAATACTTCTAATAAAACTTTTTAACATCTTAACCAATTGGTATCAAATTTATATAATATATAGTTTAATCCAGTTTGTTTCTAATAGTGAAGTTGCACAATATGTATTGCTTTAAAAAAAATTAACTTCATATATAATTAAAATCTCCGAGGTCGCTATATGTTTTTTCTGGGTAGTACAAAGAATTGCTAATTCTGATTGGCCGAATCATGTGATGTTTACATGATATCATATGTTATTGTTACACAAAGTTGGTCTACATTCTATTTTATATGAATTTGGACTACCCTTAATGGAAATAGTGTTGAAACATTAGAAACTCAAGTTCAAGCCTGTTTGTCCCTATTACCATCTAGTGCAACAAGTACACCTCGCCGGCTTCTTAGATTTTGCCCCACCCAAGAAGGATACGTAAATATATATCCTCATACTAACCTTTATACTAGAGCTGCAGATATTAGAATATCAATGAACATTTACTATGATTATATATCAGATATAAATTTTATATGACGTGAAGAGTGACGTACTACCCTGGACCTTCTAAATGTTAGCAGCTCTACTTTATACTCTTTACAGTATTAATCCCGATTAAAATATTATTCATATACTTGTAGAACAATTACCAGGATCAGAGACAAAAATTATTTAGATTTTTTTTATTTGTTTTCGCACCTGTAATAGCGATATATTTATTTTTTATTTGTATATTATGTTGTCGTCCCGGCAATATAATTTTTTATAATAATAAAAGGAGGGTCCACTGGGCTCCTATTTTTGATTTTTACGTGATTTTTTACAATGTAGTTTGCGATTATTAATTAGTGAAAATAACGGAGTCATACCTAGTTTTCTTATTAATCTATGCTTTTACAGTTACTATTTGGATTGAATTCTGATACTTATTCCCCCAATATTTAAGACGATATGTTTTTGTATTGACATAATCGCCACTCTTTCATAAACCCTATATGATTTCTTATATTTTCTTTTTTATGGTTTTTATCACATAAAGGGCAGAGTACAGATCTATTACAATTAAAATAATTACTATATTTAAAACTATGTTTCAAAGTTAAATAAAGAAATCGCTCTAATACTATTTTAATAACATGTTTTTGTTTCTCTTCCGGGTCTTCAGGTAGAATAGAAATTGATGATTGAAGTTTGGATGATCATCTTCTAATCTCATCGCTAATGCTTTTCTTATGTGTCTCAATCAAGAAGGCATCCATTTCTCTATTTTCTAACAACTTCTCTTGATTTTTGATCTGCGGGGCAAGACTATGAGCTGAATCAGGTACGTTGGCAGGTTCCTTGGGAGAGAAATCATCTGTTGCTCTATCCTGTTTGCTTGAACAAACATCCTCCAATGATTTTTCGTGATGCTCTGCAACAGAATTGAAGTTAGATGAGTTGTTGTTAGAAGAATTATCATGTTGTGACTGTCCAGCTACTAAGGAACCTTGTTCCAACATCGCAACTCTGTTCTCCAGCTCTGTATATATCGCTCTAGTTCCCCGACCCTAGACTTAAGTTCATTATTTTCAGTCTCACGCCTGGCATTTTCCTCAATAATCTGCCTCAACTTCGCATTCTCAGCCTCAACCTCAGCAAATCTTTGTAACTTCTCTCTAAGTTCGGGAATCTTAGCATTCTCCTTCCTAAGTTCTGCAATCTCAGCTAAGAGCTTGGTATTTAATTTTCTTAGTGAATCCATTGTAGCTTGAGTGTTTGACACTATTTTATACAAGATAAGAATAATTCAAAAGTTCGTCAGCATAGATATAAACCGTGACAAAATGTCATGATCAGAATTAATATGGTTTTATTGATACAGAAAATAAATTACAAGATTCGATGATACAAAGACTTGTGAAATGGCATTTCTAAACTAATTCCTACCAGTTTTTCACTCGCCTAAACTATACTAATTAACTTCATTATCCGGTTTCATTTGTCCTATCATTGATATCCTGAATAGAACAAAAAAGGTCATCAACTATATATAAGACTAGCAACCTTAACAGAGCCCTCGAAAAATTATTTATAGCCAGAACTGCAGATTCACAACCAAAATTTTTTGTCGACTCATGGCGCAATAATACAGTAATAATATGTTGTAATCACGATACAAAAATTATTTTATAATGTGGCACGAGACTGGCACAAGATATGAAGTCATTATTTCGTAAATCTGCATGATTATCGATATAAAACTACATTAGTAATTATTGATCGAAAAAAATCTTGCAATGCCAATAAGCAACATAGAAGAAAATTTGAAATTAGCGCGGAACAGACTGGTCGAACTTGATAGAAAGGAGAGAACAACAGAAGAGAGTACAACAGAAGAGAATACAACGAAAGCAGAAGAGTCAAGCAAAATTGTAATTTTTAGTGACGTATCACTTGAAAGATACCGAAAGTTTCGTGGGGGAGAGGAACTGAAAAGGTTTAACCTCTATGTCCGTTTAGTTAGGGGAAAAGTAATCGCATATGAAATGCCTAGTCCAGCCCATGCATTGTTAGCAGCAAGATTGTCTCATTTGTTGCTACTTTGGAGCAACAGTCATCTTATGGTTTATAGTGAGTTGGACATTATCGTTGGTGATACCAGTGAATTTTGTACTGATATTGCAGCCGAACCAAGACAAACTCCACCACCTACACCCGGATCCGCACTGCAACCAACGTTAATTATAGAATTAGCAAGAACCGAGTCTCTCAACAGTTTGAATAGTCTGACGGTAGATTACTTTTCAGCTAATACACAGACCAAACTTACTTAAGTCTATTTAGCGATAAAGATATTTGATCGTCAGCAGAACTCAACCACAGCAATGCTTGCGATCCTCTACTTACGCAACAATCAGGTCCCAAATCCGGCACTAAATGGTCCAAACCCATTACCAAATACGCCACCCATGATAACATTGGCAAACACGACACCAAATCTTGCAATTTTTTTCGGAACAGCACCACTAAATAAGCAATCAATAGCTTTTGTTAACAATACTAGTATATCGGCTGGTAGGTTAACTGGCTTCTTACAAAGCACCGATATCGCCTGTACAGCAGCTGGTATGCCAAATTACCAAATAACTATCCCCGCGAACTTACTTTTCATGCCCGGAGTTGTTCCTGCTGGAGTGCCAAATAATTTTACCATAGACCTATGGGAGGTACAGCAACAAGCTTTGTATCGTCTGGTGTGGATTGCTTTCACGCAAATTGGCAACTTCAAACAATGATTTGGAGCAAGCTTCTTTGATAAATTATTATTATCGGTATTTACTAATTTTTTTTACATTTTTAGTAATACTATCAATCAACTTGAGGGTTTTTTTTGACGGATATTCTTCTAAATCTGTTTTTCAAATCACATATTGAATAGATTTTTTCTAAATAATTATTAGAAGTATTAGAAAATCAGTGTACTACATCTGCTACAAAGTTAGGAACGTAGCCTGTGATACATAACGTCTGTGCTAATGGAAGTACCCCAGTAGCACCGACAGATTTTCACTGATCTGCAATCTAGAACATTCGATTTACATAATAATGAGTCACGTTTTGATGTAACGTAAAACAAGCTCGCTTTTTCAAAAATCGCTCATATCATGAAAATTTGCATAAGAAACCACTTTCTGCGCTCTAACAAAAAAATTTCCTTAAACAATTTTACTAAAAGAATCTTCTAACTCTAAGTTTAGCATAAACCCTAACCTTAACTTATACGAGTTCGAAGATTTTTTAGTGACAATGTTCTAGATTGCAGATCAGTGAAGATCCGTCGGTGCTACTGAGGTAGTGGTGCAAATAGTAGACTAATTTATATGATCATTTTATTCTATTATAAGACCTAGAGATTGGAACCGGTTTGTTGTATTCGAATTTAAAACCGGTTCAACTCGATTCGAATATTTGATATTTGGATTTAATAAAACCGGATTTATTGAATTTAATAAAACTGAAAAATCGAATTTAATAAAACCAGATTTATCGATTTAATAAAACCGGATTTATCGATTTAATAAAACTGGATTTATCGCGTGATTTTCTATTTTGGAATAACAATCGATTTCCACATTATCGATTATAACCCAATCGCTTGTTAACTCGCCGAACCCTTGTAACATGTGACCCCTGAATTAAGCAGAGACCCAAACTAAAGACAAGGAAAAGATATTATTGTTGAACAAATCAGTATTCGACTAAACTATAACCATTGCAAGTAAAGAATACTTATCTGAAACTTGGCAATAACTCCAAAAGACTAAAAAGACCCGAAACAAATCTTTCCACGCCTTGATCAATGCTTACCATTTTTGGAGCATTCGGTCTTAGTTCATAGTGGTTTATAGTTAAAGTAGAGTGTATTATTGACATTAGGTGCTAATTATAAATTAGCTCCACAAGCTACGTAATAATATTTTATACAATGCTACTTCAGTACTGTATACCACAGTTTGAGCCATAGCCTAGTCATTATACAAGTTATGGCTTCAATAACTATAGTTTAAAAGCTGATTTAGTTGCAGCTAATGTTGAGCCATAGTTCAGCTGCAACTCAAAGCTATAGCTTAAGCTGCAGCTCATTGGTTTTGGTCAACTGGCTCCATTATGCAGTTAAAACTGGCTTCAGATAAATCNGTATACCACAGTTTGAGCCATAGCCTAGTCATTATACAAGTTATGGCTTCAATAACTATAGTTTAAAAGCTGATTTAGTTGCAGCTAATGTTGAGACATAGTTCAGCTACAACTCAAAGCTATAGCTTAAGCTGCAGCTCATCATTGGTTTTGGTTAACTGGTTCCATTATGCAGTTAAAACTGGCTTCAAATAAATCATTGATAGCTCTGAAGACTAGTTGGCAACGAATTCATATTCAGTTAGTGTAATTCTGAAGAACAATAATAACCATTTTTATAAATGATCGTTATTCATTTTAAAGTGATTAAAATGCAAGTTGAACATTTGTTACGGTAAACAAATCTCATGCAATATATAAATGTAGTGTTGTTTGATGCAATATCGTGAAGTCTAAGTGCAGAATTTCACTTTTCATTTTATTTAATGCATTGTCCAATCAATTATGAGATTTTGCGGACATAACAATCACTACCATTTTTTTTAGTATACACCTTTTGCACATTACCTATGTGCAGTTTCCAGTTCTTGAACATAGTCTCGCGATTTATAGAACCAATGTACAAATTCTGGCTTTTGTATATAGCCTAAATATAAAGAAACACTGAAGCTATGTAATTAAAATAAGCCATATATATTTAATAAAAAAGCAAAAGGTGTATAAAACCCGCCTTTTCACGTCACTAAAAAACTAACTCGGTTGAGTTTGGACCTTCGAAATCAAAGTAAAGGTGTTAGCTCTAGTAGTTATTCCCTTTAAGTCATACCGCTCCCGTGTATAATAAGAACTCAGTTGAGTTATAACCTTTGAAATCAGAGTAAAAGCGTTAGCTCTAGTAGTTATTTCCTTTAAGTTCTACCTATCTTGTTCATAATAAAATCGTTATACCTATCTTATCTCCAAGGAATTTCTTATCATGCTAATATCGTTCTTACATTTTACCATATCTCTGTGATTATCGTTAGACCCAATCTCGTTAGTTAAAGTAAAATAAGAGTGGGTAAGAATTAGTAACTGGTCCATTTTTATAAGAAACTATAAATCAAGCTATTGATTACCTCATCTATATCCGATCTTCGTGACTTTGCATTGTTGATTTACATAAAAGTCTCCAGTTCACGTGAACTGGTAGGTGTCCAGAGATTTTCCCATTTACTAGAGTGTCCAGGATTATGCGATGCTATGCTATGCGCATAATTGACCATTTTTTCGCATCGCATATGCTTCGCATAATCAAGCAAAAAAAAGCAGTCAGGGCACGTGCCTCAAATATGATTGGTGGATACGATTTTTTGAGATTTCTGAAGCTACGATAGCTAATGCAGGAAAGAATTCTGAAAAGTTCCGATATAGAAAATGAACGAACTAAAAATACGAGCAAGGTCGAGACAATTTTTTTTGTCAATATCCGAATAATTCCGAGAAAAGTATATGTAGCATAACACTATAAAGATCGCATAATCTATTTAAATATTTCGCATAATCTTAAATTTATTTCACATTCATCGCATAATTGACCTCGGTCAAATCGCATAATTTACCTCATCGCATCGCATAATCCTGGACACCCTACTATTTACATTCAATTCCTGTGACATTATGTAAGAATCTTAATGATTGATCGATTCGAATCCTGTGACAGCTCTATTACGAAAGAAAGAAACATAGTTATTTAAAATAGTATCAAAGCATTTGATACTCAGTTATCAAAAATGTAAAAAGATAATACTCATCTGTAGTACGCCGCAGCAAGATCCGACGAACCTTGAGAACTGACCAAATCTTTCTGCCTGCCGATTCAAGGTGGTGTTGTTAGTAGTTTTTTAACTGTCACCCAATCATTACTACTGTCACAATGTACATTGTGAAGGGCTCCTGCCCCAGTATTTTTTTTAAAAAAAATATTATCATTATTATTAGTATTATTTGTATAAAATATATTCTCTTTTTTTTCTAACAATATGTTAACCCAAGCCCTAAATAGTCATTAGCTTATTCGTATATTTGTTGGTCATATCTGACAGATCAATCAGATCTGACATATATGTCAGATCGATCAGATCGGTCAGAGCTGTCAATTCGAACAATTAGTTCAACTGTAAAACCTGTATCGTGAATAAGAATGTAAAAAGTATAAAAGCGATGTCCCTACTAACTAATTCGCATCTCTATGCATTACATAAATTTTTGTTTATTGATATACAATCACGATCAATGATCATAATACATATGCAAAGTAAGTACCAAGTTGCTATTGATACTAAAGCCCGATTATATGCTACAACTACTTTTATTTATTTTTAATTATAATTGATTATTACTTTACTCTATATAGCCATTAACAACTTGTTATATCTGGATCGATTATTATAGCGCAACTTAACTTGTTACAATAATTTTTGCAAAAATGTGGGTAAATTGCTAAAAATAAAATATAACATGCATAAAATCTTAGTAATTCACCAAAATATTCAATTATGGACCTTTTTAAAATTAACTTCAATTTGCTAAAATTTAAATTTGGACCTTAGATCAAATTGAATCAATTTATTAAAAAAAAAATATGACATATATCAGAGATGTCTGGGGTCCTAGATATATACCCTATCTGAATTTGTTCCAGCAGGAATATTTGTTAAAGTTCTTTTATAAAAAAATTTTTTTTATAAAAAACAAAGTCCACAATAACTTTTCAGGATTTGATAGTAAACAAAATCTTTAGTCTATAAAATAGCATGCTTGCATATATTATTGTTCTGATTTTGTAATAGTCGTCTGATAATGAACTTTTCAAGATCAATTGCCCGTTCAGAATCTAAATGTATGGAATCAATGAACTTAGTTTATGATTCATGAAGACTAAAAATTAAATATAAACATACAGTATATTCTAAAAATAAAAGTACATATACCTTTTGGACAGTAACTTTTTTATACACCTTTGTCTTTAATTTTACTGTTATGCTTTACGTTTTAATTCTGTTAATTTGACTTCACCAACAAAGATCGGATTATGAGTACCAGAACTTCAATACTGGTAGAGAAGAATCTGGAGGAAAAGATATTTTAAATACAATATTATAATCTTTGAGCTAATTAATTTATATAATAATATACATATATTACATGCTAGCATATGTTCAAGAATAGAAATAAATAGGACTTGACAATAAAGATTAATTTAATTTTTAAAATTACCTTTGAAAGTTTTAAAGAACTAACTAAAGCTCACCTGGTAAAAATTTATAGCAGCTGATACATTTAAAACTTCTCCAATATCAGGTGTATAAACATCTCGCAAAATCATTAGTTGCTTCTAGCAACACATGAACTACAATTTTAAAAGAACAGTTAAAAAAAAACTTAATGTTATGTAAAAACTCTTAAATAAATAACAAATTTGTAAAATTATAAAATGTATAAGCTAACCAACTTTCTAAGTTGAACCTAATGTACAATAGTTTTAAGTAGAGCCGCAGACATTAGAATATCAATGAACATTTACAATGACATTTGACGTGACGTATGTGACGTGATGTTTAATTACCAATCTGGATAAGATCGGCACTATAGCTATATTATTACCATATTTGGAATTGGGAATAAACAAATATATAAACAATATATTAGTAAATCTGTTTTAGGCCTAATAAAAAGTTTTTTTTGTACTAAGTAAATATTATTTTTTGATTTAAGTAAAGTTGTAGAGCAGGTTCTTGTGCATCTACTAGTAAAATTTCATTAAAATTGGACTAGTAGATAAGAAGATATGAGTAAAATGTCTTTAAAATTCTTTAAATCATATAAAAATTTTATATATACAGACCTGATCCAGATTTTGTACTACCTTGTTTATATATTTGTTTTGCCCCAATTCTAAATATAGAAATATTGCTGATCTTATCTAGATTGGCAATTAATATGATTATATATAAACTTTATATGACGTGAAAAGTGACGTACTACCTTGGACCTTCTAAATGTCTGCAACTCTAGTTTTAAGAGATCTATCATCATTCGTTCCTTCTAAATCAATAAATTTTACTTGGCACTGAAACTTTAATTTCTTGTTCATAAAATACATATTTCATTGGAACATTTGACTCCAGAAAAGAATTCGTTGAATCTTCTCTATCGAACTAATAAAATTTTTACAATCCTTAGCAAACAATTGAAAATCTTAAATTCCAAAATAATGCAAGTTAAAAGCAATAATTCTTACTTCATCTTTGTTACTATTAATATCAGCTTTATCTCCATTAACATCGCCATATCCTGCATTTTCATCTCCAATTCCCCTAACAAACTGATTTACTTGCATAATTTCTCTATAATTGTCATACCTTTTTCTTTTTTCAACATAAGGAAACATTAAGTAGCTCTGAGTTTGTTTAAAAAATCCTCCATATTTCGTTGAATCACGCACATAAAGATCAAAATGCTTGGACAGTAGCTCTTCTATATCTGTATTTCCTATCCCTGATTCAGATTCATAAATCTTCTATTATTGATAAATTTTTTGTAATCAATGCTGCTTCCTTTTTACAAAGTCCGAACTTATATTCTGATAACTCTGTACCTTCAAGAGGTACTGTACCTTCTTCTTTATCTACATTAAATTTATCATAAATATGTAATTTAAATAAAATTAATTAATAATGTGATAACAATTTAAATTATTCACCATAACTTTTAATTATTAAGTTTTTGATGTGCAAATAACATGATTATAGAGGAGGATGTCTATAATTAATTATTACAAGCGTGTTTCATGAAAATTTTGCCTTTTAACATTCTATAATATCTATTATTAAAAAAAAATAAAGCTAAAAAATAAAAAAAGGAATAGTTAATATAAGGATACTGAATAAGACAATCAACTCAGTGAATACAACAGCATATAAAGTTCTTACGAATACTTTATATAACTATACTTTACATTTTCAATGCTGAATACTCCCAGATTAATTTCTCGTTTCGTAGAAATATGATCTAAGAATATTACTAATGCTTTTGACAAAAACACTAGCCTTCGTAACATATTTGATATAATTTCACGATTCGTAGAAATTATATCAAAAAAATGATACGGACCCACGACTTTCTTTAACATTGCTATCCTGGAGAACACACAGGATAACAGCACAACGAGCCCTATTCGTAACATATTACAGAGTTCATAACACCCCTTCTGTATCTCAAATAATGGCATGAAATTCGTTAGGACGTTAGGTGAGCGATTAAAAGCATGTGAATATTAATATTTTTTTTAAAGTATGAGGAAGGTATATAACAAATCTTTTAAGAATAAGTAGACCTCAAGTTTGTTAAAAAATTATTAGTTGCGATACTTTTAAAAAACAGATTGAGGAAGATTCATAACAGATCCCTAATCGGGATAAGTAGACCTCAAGTCTGTCTAAAAAAAGTATTGGTTTTAACACATATATCAATTGATACTTACCAAGCTCGCGTGTTTTGAAAGTGGGTAAAGTAGTCTTAAAAAAAGGTGTATAATTAATATAAATGTCAATACACAGAAAATAATACGAAGAATACGAAGTAAACATGTTAATACACGGATATACAGGCAATATGAGTAAATAAGTAAATAAAAAAAATATCAGAGGAAAACAAACGTCTGATTGGTTACTTTTTTGTAGATCTACCTGTAATTGCTGACAAATTACATAAATTGCTGTATCCTGTAAAATATGAACCCTGTTTAAATTATTGAATTAGGTAACTATAGTGCGCCAAGTCACTTCTCATCAAATATCACGTATATTTTAATAAATCTATAATATCTTAAGTTTTAAATATTTTTTAAAAATGTAACCGATAAAAACTATTGTTTTTCATTAGTACTTTCCAAATTATTGGTTAGAATATTTAAAAAAGTTTATAAATTAAAGTTATAAGTATTTAAAGCTATTATGCTTTTAAAATTTTGTTATTTAATATAAAAAAATTTAAAAAATTTTTTTTATATTTTTTTTATCCAATCAGAATTAGTATATAATGCATTTTGATTAGCTAAAAATTATTTATATATACCCAAATTTGGCACATTTGATGTGAAGTGACTTGGTGCACCATAGCTATAGATCCTCTTCCAGTACCCACGTGCTATAAAAATTTAGGAGGTTGTTAAATATTGCAGATGCTATATCACAGGTTAATTTGATTGGCCAATAAGATCACAGGATCTTATGTAACAAAATGAATGAAAAATTAGAGAAAATTACAAAAAAAAAAGCAAAAATTTTAAATAACTTGAAATTTCATTATGTAAACTAGTCTTGGGCTTCTAATTAAATGTTTTTAGCACTTAATTTTGCATATATATATGTACTCTCTAACCTAATATTAATACTAGTTCGGACCCTAAGGGGGCTTCCAGAAATTACGTGATTTTTTGGCGGGTGGGTGGGGTTCCGAAAATATCAGGTTATAATTATAATGCTGGTCAAATTTTTATAATTCTGGCCAAAATTATAAAATTATAAAATTATTAATAACTATTGATCTACTGGACAGTGTTTAAAATTCAAATCTAAAGTTATGTTCTCAAAAGAGTATAATTTAAAACTTTAATGTTCTCAAAAACTTTTTAGTGTTCATTATATATTAAATATATTGAACATTAATTTTTAAAGAATGTTCATATTCTATACTTACAATTTATACAATAAGTTTGTACTTATCTATTAATAATTTTTTAAACTTTATATCAGATATATAGTTCTTTATTTTTTTTTAATATAATACAATGTATTTTATGATTCAATTTTTAATAATTTTTTTGTTAAAACTTCAAGTGCTTTTTATATTTGCTCATAATAAAACAAGCCTTGCTATAATCTTATACTAATGCTACTCTTTATTTTTTGAAAAATCAAAGAAAAATTACCAACTGTTGCTATATATAAAAGTCTAAGTTTTACTAGTGAACTACAAAAAGTGCCATTAAGTAAACTTGTTCAAAACATTAAAATACATTTATAGTAAAAATTTGGTAGCATTTGGACAAGCTTTTATTAATTGGTTGTTTAATTTTTCAAAAAATCCAACAATTTGAAAATAAGCTATCCTACATTTTTTTATATAATTTTTGCCCAAAAAAGGTAGCTTAATTTCAGATAAATATGGTATATATTAAGTATATACAGTAATAATATCTTCTATATAAAAAATACACTATATGGTTAATAAATTTTTTATTTTAAAAATCTTTAAAGGCTATTTTCTTAAATATTTATTTGGTATCCATATTGTATAACTTTAAACATATGTGCTATACTTAGTATATATTTATATACATATATATGTACATATATATTTATGCAAAATTTGTTACAATCAAACCACATTATCAAATTAATGAACATTTTATATAATTTATTGTTCTCAATAGTAAATCTAAAACATAAAAATTTTATAAATGTTCTTATTAAGAACATTTCAAGAGAATAAAATGTTCTCAAATAAGAGAACCTTTTCTAAATATCAATGTTCTTAGAAAAACTCAAATGTTCATTGAGAACCATGAGAACATTGAATTTTAAACACTGCTACTGGACCAATTTTTATGATTTAACTACCAAAATGTTTGTCTCACTGAGACGATTCTAACAAGGCCTAAATTGTTAAAATCTAATCGCAGGGTCCCAAGATCGTTCAACTTTTGTATAATTTTAATAGTGATTTTTTAGAATCACTAAGTAAATTTCTTTAATATTGAATAACTTTTGATCCACTGGTCCATTTTGGATGGTTTAACTACCAAAATGTTCGTCTTAGTGAGAAGATTCTAACAAGCCCAAAATCACTAAATTTCAATCACAGGATTCCAAGATCTATAAAGATTTTTGTTGCTTGTCTAACAATACAAATCTTTATTGATCTTGGGATTCTGTAATTAGAATTTAGTGATTTTGGGCTTGTTAGAATCGTCTCACTGAAATGAACATTTTGGTAGTTAAATTATCCAAAACGGGCTGGTAGATCAAAAGTTATTCAATATTAAAGAAATTTACTTAGTGATTCTAAAAAATTACTATTAAAATTACTCAAAAGTTGAATGATCATGAGACCCTGTGATTAGATTTTAATGATTTTGGGCTTGTTAGAATCGTCTCAGCGAGACAAATTTTTGGTAGTTAAATTGTCTGAATTAGTCCAGTAGATCAATAGTTATTATCAATTTCATAAATTAAAACATATGAATAAATTTTAAAAAATATAAAATTTGATTGGCTAATAGAGTATCAGGTGTGGGTAAGTGGGGTAAAATTTTGAAATTTATTAGTAACAATATATTACATAATTTCTGGAAGCCCTTTAACCCTAACTAATAATCATTTTAATTTTTTTAAATATTAACCTGCGATATCACAACCTGCTAAATTTATCAAAATCCAAAAATTTAATATAATATTTTAATTTTTGAAGGTAGGTAAAACTTTATATCAAATTAGTAAACTTATATTATATTTTACTATCTTTGTTAAAGATACTTTCGAGATATATTATTAGAAAAATGGTGAAGTTTTATGGAATTGAGCAGCATGGCGGGCTTTTATTATAAGAAAAAAAATCTAAACAGTGCACTAGTGCACTTAGTGCACCACTATAAATTTAGTAATTTTAGTAGCTTTAATAGTATAATAAAAGTTAAAAGTTAGGATTAAAGTTAAAGTTAGGATTAGAATTAGGATTAGAGTTAGAATTGGGTTTAGGGTAAAATTGTGAAAGGAGCATTTTTGCTTAGTAACACAACAGGGGTTACTTTAGTAAAATTGCGAGAAAAGTATTTTTGCTTAGTAATATGATAGGGGTTACCCAAGGGGTGCACAACTGCACCAGGGGTCTAGACACTTTTGCAGTAACGTGACGTGGCACATGAGAATTAACCAATCGGAGAACGTAAATTTTAATCGCTTCGGATCAGTTCGACATCAAAACAAAACACGTGTACAAGAAGAAAAAAAGAGAAAAGAACAAAAATACTCAAAAACTAGTGTTTTAATTGGCCTTAAAAACCACATAAAAAATGTCAGAATGCGATTTTACATATATATAGGGACCTTCTAAGTAGTGCTCCTAGGTCCATTCCGGGTCTGGTCTGGGATCAGACCAGACTCAGACTTTGAATTTTACTAATTTCAGACTTCAGACCAGACTCAGACTCAACTATAAGTCCGGTCCGGGTCTGGTCCAAAGTCTGCAGACTGGTCTAAGTCCGAATATATTTAGGGAATTGCTATTCGCACTATGAATTTTTGCTATCCGCACCATGGTTACACTAGATTTTTTATTTTAGAATTTATGCATTTGTGTTACACAAAGGCCCGGAGCATTGTTTTTGCAAAAATAATTTTTGGTTACATACTCCAAACGTTGTGTAATATTACACAAGCCTAAATTTGGTAACCTAACTTGGGTCGGCCAGCATTAAGCTTAATGCTGGTAGGCACTATTATGATAATGCCCCTGGCGGGGTTAGACATAATTCCGGCCCACCCTAAGCCCTAAATCTAGCCAATCACTGTACATATACTAAATGCATATGTTCTAGATTTAGGGTTAGAGTGGGCCGGAATTATGTCTAACCTCGCTAGGGGCATTGTCATGATAGTGCCCACCAGCATTAAGCTTAATACTGGCTGACCAGGTTAGGTTACCAAAATCAGGCTTGTGTAACATTACACAGCATTAGCAGTGTGTAACCAAAAATTATTTTTGCAAAAATGCTCCGGGCCTTTGTATAACAAAAGTGTATATATTATTTTGAATTCTAAAAATAGAAAATCTTGTGTAACTATGGTGCGAATAGCAATTCCCTATATTTATATGTATTTTTTTGTGCTGAACAAGTTTACTTAGTGCATTTTGTTAGAATAAATTAGTAAAATTTTATGAATCTTTATTAATAAAATTTTATAAAATCTTATAATTCACAAATATTTATTAATTAATTCTAACAAATTGCACTAAGTAAACTTGTTCAGCACCTAAATATGCATCAAAACGGCTGTATTGTTTTTATTTTACTTAAAATTTGGAGAAAAGATGCATAATTTGGATTTTTAATAAAAAAAGTCAAATTCAAGCATCTTTTCTCCAAATTTCAAGTAAAATAAAAACAACCCTGATGATTTAATGTATTTTTAGGTGCTGAACAAGTTTACTTAGTGCATTTTGTTAGAATTAATTAGTAAATTTTGTGAATCATAAGATTTTGTAGAATTTTTATTAGTAAAATTCTATAAATTCTTAAAATTCACAAATTTTTATTAATTAATTCTAACAAAATGCACTAAATAAACATTAAATCGACAGAGTTGTTTTTATTTTACTTAAAATTTGGAGAAAAGATGCATAATTTGGATTTTTAATAAAAAAAGTCAAATTCAAGCATCTTTTCTCCAAATTTCAAGTAAAATAAAAACAACCCTGATGATTTAATGTATTTTTAGGTACTAAACAAGTTTACTTAGTGCATTTTGTTAGAATTAGTTAGTAAATTTTATGAATTATAAGATTTTATAGAAATTTATTAATAAAATTCTAGAAAATCTTATGATTCACAAATTTTTACTAATTAATTCTAACAAAATGTACTAAGTAGATTTGTTCAGCACCTAAAGATACATTAAATCGGCAGGGTTGTTTTTATTTACTTGAAATTTGGAGAAAGATGTTTAAATTTGACTTTTTTGATCAAAAATCCAAAATCATGCATCTTTTCTCCAAATTTCCAGTAAAATAAAAACAACCCTGCCAATTTAATGTATTTTTAGATGCCGAACAAGTTTACTTAGAGCATTTTGTTAGAATTAATTAATAAAAATTTGTGAATTTTAAGAATTTATAGAATTTTACTAATAAAATTCTATAAAATCTTATGATTCACAAAATTTTACTAATTATTTCTAACTTAATGCACTAATTAAACTTGTTCAGCATCTAAAAATATATTAAATCAGCAGAGTTGTTTTTATTTTACTTGAAATTTGGAGATAAGATGTTAAAATTTGTCTTTTTTGATTAAAAATCCAAAATTGTGCATCAAATCTCTAAATTACAAGTAAAATAAAAACAAAACAGCCGTTTTGATGCATGTTTAGGTGCTGAACAAGTTTATTTAGTGCATTTTGTTAGAATTGATTAATAAAAATTTGTGAATTTTAAGAATTTATAAAACTTTACTAATAAAAATTCTATAAAATCTTATGATTTACAAAATTTTACTAATTATTTCTAACTTAATGCACTAAGTAAACTTGTTCAGTGCCAAAAAATATATATAAATATATTTAAACTCAAACAGTCTGCAGACTTCGGACCAGACCCAGACCAGACTCTGACTTGACTAAAAAGTCTGAATATAAAAGTCTGAGTCCAGTCTGAAAATCAGACCAGACTCAGACTTGACTAAAGTCTGGTTTGAGTCCGGTCTGTAGGAGCACTACTTCTAAGGCTATATACATGAACCCTAACTCTAACCTTAACAATAAAGCCAAAAAGTTAATCCGAAGACGCCACACCACATGATGGTCACATTACTGCAAAAGTGTCTAGACTAGGGTGTCCAGGATTATGTGGGCTTGGTGCTACAAAAAGGGGTAAATTGACAATTTTTCAAAATTAATTTTTTTATACAAATCAATTTAAAATAAGATTTGGAATGTTTTTTACTTAAAACACAAAAGCAGTTATATTAATAAAATTTTGTAGTATAGCTCTTTAAAGTTGGTATTTCTTATAATTTATACATATTGGCTAATCCAAAGAATTGCTAATATCAGGTATGGCAACTAGTGTAGAACCTTCGGCGGACTACTTAAATTAAACAACCAAAAGTTGTACGTGTGGCTAGTCGTACTCTCATTTAATGTAACTCAATTGTGGGTGCGCCCAAAGAGGCGCCCTTGATCCACAGGCTTGATTAAATAAACTCTCACCCAAAGCGGGAACTTTAACACAAAAAAAAAAAAAAAAAAAGAATTGCTAATATCTTTTGATCTACTGGTCTGTTTTGAATGATTAGCTATCAAAATGTTCGTCTCATTGAGACGAACATTTTGATAGCTAAATCATTCAAAACGGACCAGTAGATTAAGAAATATAAGCAATTCTTTGGACTAGCACATATGAACATAAAAATTGATTTTCTGAAGATTATTTGTTTTGTCGATTTACCTCCTTTTTGTAGTACCAAGCTCATGCGATGCGATGAGGTAAATTATGCGGCGAACTGGGGTTGATTATGCAATAGATGCAAAATAAATTTAAAATTATGTGATCGATTATGCGATTTTTTTTATTGTATGCTATATGGGGAAGCCCACAGCAAAAGGTGGCTTTAGGCCAACCAATCAGATTTTAAGATTTTATATTATAACTATTTAACTAATTATTATCTTTGTAAAATCAGTTTTTAATTTTCAATAATATTAAGAGTAGAGGGTATATAGATCATTTTTATTAATAAACTAGTTACTAAAAATTTTATATTTAATAATAAAAAAATTTTTATTAAGTAACCAAATTAAATTTTTAAATAAAATTGTAGAAGAGGTTTTTTTGATTCTAACGGTGGTCGAATCATTAAAATTGGCCCAGTAGAACCTAAGATATAGTTGTTTTTATATTTGCGACCCTATTTTACTTATTGTTTACACGTGATTTGATTGGCCAATTTGTGATCGCTCCCACATAATAGACCCCGTCCCCGCAAAAGTGGATACTATAAAAACTTTATTAAATTTTATTCAAAATTAATAAAATTTTTATGATATATATAATTTTTTATTACGAACAATTTTTACTTAGTACACAAATACAATTTATATAGTAAAAAATTAACTTTTATATGTAGCAACTTTTAAAATCGCAATAAAAATATTTTTGGTCACTTATTTATTAATAGAAATGATCTACATACCCTCTATCCTTAATAAAAAATATATAAATTTAGTTTAATCGTTTTAATACTACTATATAATTGATAATCACATACTAAGTTTAGGGACGTTTAAAGCCTGGCACCTTGTGAAATTACCCGATTTTTCTGATTTTTAATTAATATTAGGGTTAGGGTTAGGGTTGGGTTAGGAAGAGTAGTTTCTATATAGTAAAATTGTATTTCCAACACTTTTTGCTTAGTCAACCAAGACTGGTTTAGATAGCTGTTTTTTATATATTTCGTGTTTTTGTCTTTGCTATCTTGCTTTGTTTTGTTCAGACTGATCCAGGTTATATATCGTGTAATTTCGTAAAGTGCTAGGCTTTAAACAACCCCTAAGTTTAGTAATGATTTTCTCAAAATTATGTGATTTTCCTGAAGCCACCTTTTGCTATGGGTCCCCATATGTAATTAGTTCTATTCTTTGGAATTTTCAAACACTTGTTGAAAATTTCTACCTCAACTATGCTCGTAATTTAGGTTTAGGTTCATTCGTTTTCTACATCGGAACTTTTCATATTTACTTTCTAACACCTGCCCAAATTACAAATTAAGTATTGCCGAATATTGCCAAATGAAGTTAATACCTCCCAACAACCAATCATATTTCAGCCACGTGATCTGAGTGCTTTTTTTTGTCAAATTATGCGAAGCATATGCGATGCAAAAATTTGGTAAATTATGCGCATATTATGCTTTCGCATAATCCTGGACACCCTAGTCTAGACTCCTGATAGGGCCAGGAGGACCCCGAACAATACATATAGAGGTTACATTAGCTTTAATATAAACTTTTTAAAATTTTTATCCACTTTTTATTAGAGCTAATTAACCATATTTTACATATAAGCTTTAATATTTAATAAATTTTAACCAAATATTAAATATAACAATACTTTTTTTTTAAAAAATTTTTTCAAAAAAAATTTTTTTCTCAAAAAAATTTTTTTTAAAAAAAAATTTTTCTTAAAAAAAAATTTTTTAAGAAAAAAAATTTTTCTTAAAAAATATTTTTCTTAAAAAAAATTTTTCTTAAAAAAAAAGTTCTCAAAAAAAAATTTTTCTCAAAAAAAATTTATCTCAAAAAAAAAGTTTTTCCAAAAAAAAATTTTTCTTAAAAAAAAATTTTTCAAAAAAAAATTTTTCTTAAAAAAAAATTTTTCTTAAAAAAAAATTTTTTTCAAAAAAAGGTTTTTTTAAAAAATTTTTTCTTTATCCAAATTTTAAATACAACCTATTTAAAACTTATTAATTTTATCCACTTTTAATAATATAACATTAAAAGCTTTTATCCACTTTTAAATGTAACCTTTTGACCAATATCCACTTTTCAAATGTAACATTTTTGTAAAAAAGTAACCTTTTTAGCCAAAATTTCAATGTAACCTCTATATATATTGTTCGGGGTCCTGGGCCAGGGGAGCACTGAGTGCACAGTGCACTATATAAAAGATTCCTTATTATAATTGGTTGATTTTTGTAGATTATCTCGTCACATAGAAACAATATTATTGGTTAATCGAATTATTCACAGAGATTTATTTTGTATGAATAACAAGGTTAGCATTCTAGAGGATGCAGTTGCAGTGAACTATTTATTATTAAAGAAAATCAGCATCAATAATCGTAGATCATCTTGTAAGAAGGTAAAAATCTCATTGGTTAACGGAAAGTTTAAATTTTAAACTGTCGTGAATAAAGAAACATAAAGAAACAAATACGTATAAATTATGTAATCAAATTCAATAGTTGCGATTTTTAATGTCTCTGTCATCTTTAAGATAAAACATTTATAAATTAAATATAAAATCATAATCATGTCGGGCAAAAAATTTGGATGAATCAAAATGATGTTGGGAAGAGTTTTAACGCAGTACAAATAAAAATAAAGTAAATAGAATAAAATTAAAAGTAAAAAATAACATGGTTCGAGTTGGAGAAGATGCAGATGCAGTAAGTTAGCAACTAAGACAATCGTGGGTCGCAAGTAGAATGTTAATTGTTCGGTTGGAACTTACTCGATTTCAGAAGTTGAGTCAGTATCAGATTTGATTGTTTAATTATGTGAAGTTGTATAAAATCAAACGTCGATTAGGTATAAATTTTCATATATTTTTAGTACAAATCGAAATTCACTCTTACTATATCTTTAAATTTCATATGATGTTAGTGAAGTCGAAGTGGAGTCAACTCTAAACAGATTAGAAGTAGAGTTTAAGATATTTTATTAGGTTGTAGAGCATTTAAAAATATATGAATATCGTGTTTAAAGAATGACAGTAAAATAAGGGGTTATTAATACTTGTAATCATTGAAATGTGTCAAATGGATAAAAAATAATAGTGTTCGAAGGTTAGGTGGTCGAGAAATTATAGAAAATAGGTATGAAAAGGTATAGTAGCGAGTGCTTAAAAATCTCAAATTTTGTCAGAAAGTCAAACATCTATTTAATTTATTTTGTATCACTTTATTTACTACCGCGATTTAAATTCGAGCAAATTGATTTACGTAAATGTAATTTGATCATAACAGATAAATTTTCATGATTTAAACGCAATAATTATTCTAGCTGTCAATCTAGCGGTAAGTACCAGTAGCTCATTCGTTCAGAGCACAAAAAAGAAGGTTAAAAATAGTAAAGGAATATATGTGGGATGCAAGATCAAATAATAATATAATAGGAAGTTTTAAAATTAGCATTAAGTTTTAAGTACCGGTAAACTATTTATTTAGAAAGTTTATTTCGTTTTCAATATTAAAAAGGTTTTGTTTCTTGAAACATGTGTACCAGAACGCCCGTTTGGATTTTTTTTATTTGATATTCGTAATTTCAAATTCGATTTTATTTTCCAAAATATGTTAATTTTGAAATGCCCCATACTCTACATATAAAACTTTATTATTATATCAAAAAAAAAAATAACAAAATTTAAATAATAAAATTTAGAGAATTTATTATTCAGTCAACAAACTTTTGATTCTGAACTATTTTTTTTTGCACTAGTTTAACAAATTTTATTTATTATCGGGTATATACTACATATTGCTATTTTTATGTATCGGTTACAAGCTCGTTTAAATAATATTTACTAATTTACAAAAATTATATTTTAATACTTTCATTCTATATTATTGTAAATGTCTAATTAATATTCTAAAAAAAATACATCGATTGAAGAATTAGATAACTAATACAAATATAATTATATAAAATAGTACCCGTTAGCCACTATTAAATAGTGCCCAGGCCATACGACAGGGACGTTGGTACTAATGATGGCCCAGAAGACGATAATAGATAAGGGGGAAAAAATATACTATTCTAAAATAATATACGAAGTCTATTCTAATTTAAACAAAAATTCCCACTGAAAACGCGCATCAAGATGAAACCCATCTTTTAGTAAGGGCAAACACACTTCTTGGATTAAAAACCATCTTTTAGTAAGGGCAGACTCACTTCTTGGGTAGAATTACGCTAGAAACGCTAAAATAATAACCAAAGCCCTGCCGAAAAATTGGGTATAACAGATAATATAAATTAAATATTAAACAAATGCATACCTTTATGCTCTAGGTTACGTACATAAATAGGCTTATCTTGCACCATGACCGTATCTCCGAAGGAATGTCATGTTCTTCCCAAAAAACTTATAAAGAAAGTTAATATAATATTGCAGTATATTTAATTCATATAGAAGAGAAAGATAGGGAAAATTGTTAAGTATAGTATAAACACTGAAAAAATTTTGCGTTTTATAAAATTCACATTACACTTAATCAATCTAATGATGTTACTTAATCGTTTCAATTTGTCAATCGGGACTCATGTCAATTTGCAGTTGAGCACCCCATGCCCAATTTGTCAATCGGGACTCATGTCAATTTGTCAAAGTAGTCATTTTTTTTTATAGGTCAGTAAAACTTTTCTAGATAATCCGATAATCCAGAGAACTACTATTCACACCATGGATTTTTGCTATTCGCACCATGGTGACTAACATTATGAAAATCTGCTCTAACATAATTCTGGTCATGATCTATGTACTATGGTGCGAATAGCAAAAAATCCATGGTTACAAATACAAAAAATTTAGTAAGCTTTTCGATTACATTGTAAGATAAAAATTGTAAAAAATTGTTAAAATTTACGAATAAGAATTTCAATTTCTTTTTTTTTTTATAAAATTATTTTTATTGTCTTGATAATTTGAATTCTTTAACTCGGTTGATTCAGAATTCACAAAAATTTTATTTGAACTACCAAATTATTCCAATTAGGTTTTTCGGGAGCACACTTTGTACGAAAGCTCTAAACCAATCAAATTTAATGTTTTCTATGTTACTTTAATAGTATAAATAAGTTACCCCGGACAATTAATTCAATCAGACGAAATCCGTCCATGAACCCTTGCTTGAGTTTTTGCTTTTTTTTTCTTTCACATTTAACAAGGTTCGCATCTTAGAGGATGCAGTTGCAGTGAGCTATTTATTATTTAGCAGGGGGTTTCATCAATAATAGCATATGATCTCGTGAGAAGGTAAAAAGCTCATTGGTCAATGGAAAGGTTAAAGTTTTACCAGATTGTAATATTATCGTAAAGAGCGAAGTACAAGCAACGTGTTAGTGTAACAGCTTAGGGTTTAATTAATAGGAACAGGTGACAAAGGTCATTAAATGCGATGCAACAGTAATGAGTTAATATATAGTAATAAATGATTAAAAAATGTTACTTTATTCAGCACATACGAAGTAACTTAAAGAAATGCTTAATATCGTTAACTATATATTTGGTATGAATCACTGATTTATTACATCGAAATAGGAAAATTTTTTCTTAAAGCAATGTCTAACGAGGTAACTAAAGAAATATCATATGCACATGTACTAAGTAGTGTAGCATAAAACTACATGGTAATCCAGGTCGATTAATTAAAAATAAAAAAGATTATCGTTTGAAAATTTTAGTTGTGTTTTTAAGTTATGTTCTGCGAAGTTTAGGTGTAAATTCATAATGCACAAAGGAAAAAATAAAAAAGTATTAATTTGTAATTCCCAGAATTGAAATTTTTTTTATGAAATTAAAATGATTTGTAAGAATCAATTCTTTTATTTATTATTTTGTTGCTAATATGTAATAAATAAAAAAAAGGATTGCAAATAACGTATCGATTTTATTTATTTTTTTTTATTTATTATAACATTTTCAATTTTATTATAAAAATTACTTCAATCCACAGGCTGTGAAATTCACACCCCCGTTTTAAAAAGTTTTCTATTAAAGTTAGAGTTAGGGTTAGGGTTAGGGTTATAAAAATAGCAACCCTAATAGTAAAATTTTGCAAGGAATTTTTTTCGCATAAAAAGAAGTAGTTTCATAAGCTAGATTTTGTGTTATAAGTATACATGAGGATGAAATTATTTCAGGTTCTAAAACCCGAAATTAAAATTTGAAAACAAAATTGTTTTTGATCTATTTTACTTGAAAGACGAAATTATTTGATACTTTTTTTGTATGACGAAATTATAAGGAACATATCTATATAAATTTTATTTGCTATTCCTTATAAAAAATTTTAATTTTCTCTAATGAAGACGAAATAGGACTTTTTCAAAAATCAATTTCGGTGGCATTACTAGTTATAAGTAATTTTTTGTTTTTTTTGTAAAAAAACTTTGTTTTTGTTACACAAAAAAAATTTGCAGATCATGCTAATTCTGCAAGTTTGATTGGCAGATGCAGGGCTGTGAATTTTACAGTCTGTTAAGATTAGCAATACATTAGCAATACTCTTTTATTATTATTATTAATAATTAATAAATAAATAGGAAACAGAAACTGTGATAGATACTTTTGCATTAGCTAATTTTGTAATGATCAACTGCCAAGCAAAATTTTTTTCTTATAAATATGACAGTTTATCGTAGCGAATCAAGATCAAGATTAAGATATAGATCATTATCTAGAGGACTATAATACAAAACACTTTTATTATTATTATTAATAATTAATAAATAAACAGGAAACGGAAATTGTGATCTGCAGGTCGATAGCATAGTGGTTATACTCCCAGGTTGCAAATTGAAGATTGTCGGTTCAAATCCCCCTAGAGGCAAAAAACAAAAAAGACCAGCCGGTTAGAGAACTAAAACACTGTAGGAAGACAGGGACCCAGGATGTCTATAGACGGACTTAATTGGGCAGTTGCCGTTATCAAATTTGTAGGGGTGAAATGAAACGTGTTAGGACCCGATTTGGAATAACTAAAGTTACGAGACATAATGCAAGGCCTAAGTCTGAAGAAGATACTACATGAACTCATGTCGACGCAATCCGAGATGCAATCTGTACCAACAGATGTCCCGATGGAACGATTGCCAGAGGGTTCTTGCTAGGAGGATAAATGGTCGGTGCCTACCGGGCATTTGGGTGGTCTGAAATAGAACTAGCCGGATGATACTACTATAAAATAGCTAACATATGTAATTAGTTGTCCGTTGATAATTAATAAAGTTAAGTACTAGTAAGCAACTGGTACAGAGTTTAAAAAAAAAATGGAAATTGTGATAAATACTTTTGTACTAGCTAATTTTGTAATGATCAGCTACCAAGCAAAAATTTTTTTCTTATAAATATGACAGTTCATTGTAGCGAATCAAAATCAAAATCAAAATAAAATTATTATCTAGAGGACTATAATACAAAATGCTTTCAAATTTGTGATACTATCATTTCCTTTTATAGGGGTCATCTAAAGCTATGTTCCCATGTGACATTTTCATGTAAATCAACCAAATGGAGTCGCGAAATTTTGTTTACACAGATTAGCCCATTATAGCTCGCAGCAATCAAAAAACGAAAAAACGCAAGAACATAAAAACGGCATTCTAAACCTACCTTGGGCCATTAACAAAAAATGTCGGGAAGGTAATTTTACCTATATTAATTCTAACTCTAACCCTAAACCTAATACTAAATAGTCTCTAATATGAATTTTAACTAAAATTTCAAAAAATCATGTGGGTACATGGCTTTAGCCATCCCTTTTTACTGTATATGCATTTCTTCGTCTAAAGCGGAAAACAAAAAAGAATAAATTTTGTTTCGAATATTCAAAATGTGTAATACAAATATAAAAATATATTAAATTAATACAGTAGCTAAAATTTAAAATAGTACTGTATGAACAAAAATATAAGGTTCATATAAATTGAATACGATAAAGATTATTAGGCTACAAAAGTGCTTAGATCCCTGTTGTGTACGATTATTTATTTTATTATAACAACAGGTTCTTATGATGGATATTATTTCATAGGAAGACATTCATTCAATTGGCTAATTTTTATAGATATACGCGTGATTTCGCACAATAATTAGCCAATTAAATTATGTCATTTAATGAATTCATGATACAGGCGAAACTTTAATTATTCTTTATTACTATTTTAATTATATACATCAGCAAATTTTATATATAGATATATATCGATTACTAACCGGTAGGATATATATCGATTAGTGATGCCACCGAAATTGATTTTTGAAAAAGGCCTATTTCGTCTTCATTAGAGAAAATTAAAAGTTTTTATAAAAAAGAGCAAATAAAATTTATATAGATATGTTCCTTATAATTTCGTCTATTCAAAAAAAGTATCAAATAATTTCATCTTTTAAGTAAAATAGGTCAAAACCAATTTCGTCTTTAAATTTTAATTTCGGGTTTTAGAACCCGAAATGCTTTTGTCCTCATGTATAATATCGATACCCATACCCCCTGCTAATTACTATCGATAGTAATAATAATCGATATATATCGATATTAATCGATATATATCGATATATATATGATATAATATCAATTAATAATTATTATATTTACATAATCATGCTTTTTAAACATTTTACAGGTTTTCGCAAGTTTTCGCAAGTTTTCGCAATTTAATTATAAATTTTTTTTATTTATTATTATTATATAAAATTTTAATTTATTAAATATACAATATTCACAAGTTTTCGCTATTTAATATAAAATTTTATTTTTTTATTATATATTATATTTTAAATATTACATATATTATATATTATTATAAAAAAATGACAAAAAAAAATAAATCCAAAAAAAACGAAACCCAAAAAAATTAAAAAAATGAAAACAAAAAAAATAAACTATTATATTCTTTATATTCGCTTATATTCGCTTATATTCGTTTATATTCGTTTATATTCGCTACCTCTTGCAAAGTGCCAGAAAGTTAGATTGTTTTCTTGCAAAGTTCTGAAAGAAGTAAGGAATAAATAAAATAAAATAAAATAAATAAGTAAAAAAAAACAAACAAAAAACAAACCCGAAAAAATAACAAAAAAAACAAAACTGAAAAAAATAAACTATTATATTTTGCTCATATTCGCTTATATTCAATTATATTCATTCATATTCGTGA